>CAUYQG010058069.1:0-24295 GCA_963574415.1 Tarsius wallacei
TGGAATAGATCTTCATCAGATGCTGATTGGGTCATGGGCAGGTTCAAGGTCAACTGAAAAGAGTTGAGGAGTGCCAGAGCCTCTTACCCAGACTCCAAGGGTAAACATGGCTCTCAAAGTGATACTGTCACCATGTGAAAAGTTTGCAGAGCTCTTTCATGTATATTGTGACATTGAGCCTTACGCCACTTAGTAAGATGTACAGGAAGGGGTCATTATCTCTGTTTTCTAGATGAGCAAACTCAGAGAAGCAGATTGTTGGGTTGGTGGCCCCAGTTTGTACGTGGAAGAGGAGGAACTCACATCTAGTGTCCTGACTGCAGACAAGATGGTCTGGGGGCTCCATTCTGCTGTGTCCTCCACGCTTTAAACTGAATGGGTCCCCCTAACACTTATATGTTGGAACCCAATGCCCAGTGTGATAATATTAGGAGGTGAGGCCTCTGGGAGGAGATTAGGTCATGAGGATGGAGCCTTCCTGAATGGAATTAGTGTCCTTACACAAAAGGGCCCAGAAAGCTGCTTCACCCCTTCCGCTGTTTGAGGACATGGTGAGAAGACAGCCATCCATGAACCTGACATTAGGCCCTCACCAGGAACTGGATCTGCTGGCACCTTGATCTGGGACTCTCAGACTCCAGAACTGTGAGAAATAAATTTCTGTTGTTTATAAGCCACCTGTCTATTGTGTTTTGTGATAGCAGCCTGAATAGACTAAGACAGTCTCTGTTGATTTTTTTATAATCCTGACAATATTGTTTCTTTGGAGAAACTAAAACTGCAGATGTAAGGCCTAGATGTGAACTTGGCTGATGGCAATGGGGATGTGCGCAGTCTGGTGGACGGGTCGGGGAGCAGCCAACATGCTCTGGCCTCTTCATAGGGACCTGGCAATTGGTGCACGAAGGTGTCAATAACTCATAATCCTTGCTCGCTCTACAAAACTAACTCAGAATGGAAAAATAGTTCTAAAACTCAAGACTATAAAGCTTCCAGAAGAAAACATAGGAGAAAAGCTTTGTGGCCGTGGGTTAGGCAATGTGATCTTAGCTATAACACCAAAAGAAAAAAAACTGATAAAGTGAACTTCTTCACAATTAAGAACTTATACTCTTCAAAAGATATGGTAAAGAGAATGAAAAGGCAAACTCCCAAGACTGGGAGAAAATATGTACAAAGCACATATGTGTATTTTGTATTCAAAATATATGAAAAACTCTCAAAACTTAGAAATAAAAAAACCAACAATCTAACTTAAAAAAAAAAAATGAGACAGGCCAAAGACCCGAGCAGACTTCTCACCAAAGAAGATATACATGTGCTGGTAAATAAATAAGCTTATGAAAGGATTCTACACATCTTATGTCAGCAGGGAAATGTACTTGAGAGCAACAGTGAGATACCACTATACACCAACTGGAATGGCCAGAATGTAAAACACTGACAACATCACATGCTGGCAAGGTTGTGGAGAAACAGGAACTCTCATTCATTGCTAGTGGGAATGCAAAATGGTACCATCACTTAGAAGACGGTTTGGCAGTGTCTTACAAAGCTAACATACTCTAACCATATGATCCAGCAATCGTGCTCTTTGGTATTTACCCAAAGGGGCTGAAAACTTATGTCCACAGAAAAGCAGCTTTACCTACAACTGTCAAAACTCAGAATCAACCAAGATGTCTTTCAGTAAGTGAATGGGTAAATAAAATGTGGTACATTCAGACAATGGAATATTACTCAGCATTAAAAAAGAAATGTGCTATCAAGCCATGAAAAGGCATGGAGGAAACTTAAATGCATATTGCTAAGTGACATAAGCCAGTATGAAAAGGCTACATAGTGTATGATTACAATTATATGACACTCTAAAAAAGGCAAAACTATGGAGTCAGTAAAAAAAGATCAGTGGTTGCCAGGGTAAGGGGAGAGGGAAAGACAAATCAGCGGAGCACAGAGGGTTTTTAGGGCAGTGAAACTACTCCGTATGATGACATAATGGTAGATACGTGAGTCAATGCAGGTTCATTGATTGTAACAAATGTACACTCTGATGAAAGATAGTGATAACAAGAAAAGATATGCATGTGTGGGGCAGGGGTATATGGGACATCTCTGCCCCCTTCACTCAATTTTGCTATGAACCTAAAACTGCTCTTTAAAAAAATCAAGTCTACTTTTATAAAATAAGCATAAGATTTGAACAGACATTTCTTAGATAGAGAGATAGATGGATAGAAGATAGATAGATATGACAAGTGAATGCAAGAAAGACGTCCAACATAGATGACAACTAAAGGCAAGAAAGACATTCAACATCACTAGACACCAAGGAACTGCACATCAAAATCACACAAAACTACTGTCTGCCAGTCTGAATGGCTAAAATTAAAGGGGGAGGTGATAACAGCAAGTGCTGACAAGGACCTGAAGCCACTGGAACTCCCCTATGTTGCTGGTGGGAATACAGAATGGAATTCTGGAAGACAGTCACTCCAGAAAACAGTTTGACAGCTCCTTATAAAGCTAAACATGCATTTACCATACAGCCCAATGATCCAATTCCTAAGTATTTATCCAAATAAAATGTATGGAGTCATTGTTTATTTGTCTGAACACCTGCGGGAGAAGATTTGCTGTAGTTCTGCTTCATAATTGTCCCAAAGTGGAAACAATCCAAATGTCTCTAGATTGGGGAATAAATCGGCTGTGGTGCATCCATACATCGGAATACTTTTCATCAATACGTGGGAAAAGACTACTCGTATACAACAATATAGTTGAATCTCAGAGTCATTAAGCCAAGGGCTGTCAGTTGGACAGTTTGGTGTAATTCAATTTATACTATGTTCTCAAAGGCGAGAATACAGAGACAATAAAGAGAGCAGAGGCTGTCAGGGGCTGGCCAGGGAGGTGCGGACTGGTACCCAAGGGCACAGGAAAATTTCTCGAGTGGCGGGATGGGACATACCTTGAGTGTGGTTGTGTTACACACCGCACACATTTGTCAAAACTCCTAGAACTACACAGTAAAAAGGATGAGTTCTACTTACATAAGTGCAGCTTGATGCTAAAAGGGAAAAACGAAGTCATTATTAATCTTTTAAAATACATAGAAAGATGCAAAAATCATTACTTTAATGAAAGAGCCTCCCTTTGTAAGAGGGAATTGAGCAAGTCTTTGAACATTAGGACCTTTTATATTTAACATTTGAGTTAATACTATAGGAAAACAATATTTTTATAGAGAACAAAAAAAATGTATCAGCATGATTTGGGACTTACATTTTTACAGGGAGAGAGGCCCAACATTCCACTGTCACTCCTCACATGCGTGCAGGATGATGGGTGCTCTGGGCACTGGCCTTGGTTGGCTGCAGGAAGAGAAGGAAAAACTTGAGCAAACTTCATTCCTCTTGTTTTCTAAGTTTTGTTCCCCAAAACTTCCTTGTCAGAGAGCAGCACAAGGTTGATGCCTCTTCCTTTCCTTCCCTGTCCCCAAAAAAGTTCAGTCGTTCAGTCAATCAGGTGGTCTACATGACAGCAAACCGCAGGTTGACTGATTTTTCCCTCCTAAACTGACAGAATTGAGTAGTTACTTATTTATTTACTTACTAATAATTTATACCCTGTCTCCTTCCAAAAAGGATTTGAGTGCCTTGCTGGATGTCTTGGCATCACCTCCGAAAAGTGCAAGCCTCTTGGGGAGGAAAATAAGTGCCGGGGAAGTGGTCTTTGGTTTCCTTCCAGAATCCACGGAGTCACACGGCGATGTTTAATGAGCCCATTACTGCAGACGATGAATAATGGAGAGTCGACCCGGGGCTGCCATGCTAAGGTGGGGTATGAGATAGAAAACTACTTCCACTGGGTCGTCTGCACAGGTGAGGGAAAGTGATCGACTGGTTAATTGGGCCCAACGACTTGACACAGCGAAGGAATAGGTCTTTGGTCCCTGAGAAAGTCAATTAAGCTAAGAAGTAGTCGGCCATTGCGCATCATCTGCGGACCAGGATTTTACATGCAGAATTTCAACAGCTTAACAAGATAAGCATTAAGACTCTGTGAAAGAAAGCAGAGAAACTCAGAGAGGGTGTGTAACTTGCTCGGGTCACAGAGCTGGTGCGAAGTCAAGCCAAGATCTTAAGACCAGGTCTCTCAGAATCCAGAGCCTGTTCTTTTTCCCTTTTCCAAGTTGCCTCCGGGCTTTTGAGCCCAACCACTGGCAGTGGCGATCTGTAATGACCTAGCTTATCAATGCAGCTTGGCATCCTTTGTGCGGTTTTGGACACCACTTCAGAAAACGCTCACCGTAGCTGCTACAGGTTAGGACGAGCTCAGCTACAAGTAACAGCAAGTTCAAATTCAAACTGGCTTCAACAATGAGATGATTGATTTCCCCCCAGCAGTCGAGGTCCAGAGGCAGGGTGGGTTCCAGGCACCATATGTTAGGAGATCTGCTTTGCTGCTCCAAGTCTCCCTCTGCTTGGCCCTTTTCCACGTGTGTGCGTCTTCCTCGGGCAGGCAGGAACCAAAACTCAGCAGATGTAAGGATGTGGCCATGGGCACATCTCCATCAGTGTGAGGGAACCATTTTTCAAGCCCCGTGGGCCAGGATAGGGCTACACACATGTCCACTGGGTCGTCACTGGCAAGGCAGAAGGGATGACCATGGATGCTGGAGGAGAAACCTGATAGATGTTTTCTAATTCATTCTCCCCTACAGGGGAAAGGGCCCCTTTCAGAACCAATGAGACTACCCTTCCCAGTGTCTCTTACCGTTGAGATTGGGCCATGTGATCAGCTTGTACCAACAGAATGTGAGGGATGGATGACTCTTCCAGTTCCATCCATAAAGTGCCCTGTGTGGTCCTCCACCATTTCTGTCACCAACAGCTGAAGGCAGAGGACTCTCTGTAGGCCTTAAACATTGGCAGCACCATAGGAAGTAGAGATCCGGGTTCCCAAATTACCTCGTGAAAGGCCACACCTTGGTCTTGACATCCTTGAGGTACTGTGTTAAGCCACTCCGATTTAAGGGTTATTTTTTTCCTGCAGCCAGGACTGAACACCCTAACAAATCCAGATAGCTTCAACCGATCACCTGGGGTGAAAAAGAACTTGAGAAGTCAACCATAATAACCTTATGTAGCAAGCTATGTGCTTCTCGCATAGCAGGGACGGGTGACGACCATGGTCAGAGGGATGGAGAGAGGAGAGTCAGCCATTCTGAAAGTCAACTTTGAACGATGATGGGACAGCTTCAGAGATTAACAGGAGTCTCTGTGTGACCTTGGGCAAGTCACTCCTGAATGCCAGTTTCTCCAGGAGTACATGATATCTGCACTCTCTCCCAGCTCAGAGACCCAGTGGGTCAGGGTCACTTAAAGGGCATATCCACACTTTTCTTGGGTTTGGTGCTGTTGAGACAGCACAGAGCATGACTTGGGGAAAGGGTCATTTTCAGAACCAAGACCCCAGCACCACTCCTGCGGACCTGCACCCAGAAGCCCCAGGCCACCCAGCAACTGTGGGACACAACATCTATGCGTATGGGTCCCCAGGGGGGGCTCTCCTCTCCCTGACGCCATTACTTCTAGTGTATTTGATATAATTCCTACAAAACATGATTGTTATCATTCTGATCAGGGAGCCAATTAATATAACTATTACTTGTTGTGACTGCCTGGGCGTTCAAAACCCCACAAATCAAACTGATTTCCCAAATCCACTTGAATCCTCGCATTGCTAAGTCACATTGTAGTTGCTTTCATAATTTTTATTATGAATGCTGTTGATACAGTATTTGTTGACCATGAAATAGTCTTCCACTTATGAGGGAGCTATCTGTACTTGCAAATGGGCATAATGATCCCAAGCGTATGCACACCCTAGTTTGTGCATTTATGACTCGGAAACAAGCTTATTGAATAAAAGCCCAGTTGCCAGATATTGAAGCCCTACTAGGTGCCAGGCTGTGCCTTACTTACATCTATTATCTCTCTAGGCCGGGTGTGGTGACTCACGCCTGTCATCCCAGCGCTTTGGGAGGCTGAGGCAAGAGGATAGCTAGAGCCCAGGAGTTCGAGACCAGCCTGGGCAACCTAACGGAACCTCGTCTCTACAAAGCAAAACACTGTTATCTCTTTCATTCTGTCAATAATCCTTTCTTCCTCAATAGAAGAGTAGACGGAGGCTCCGGAAGGTGAAGCAACTGGCCCAAATATCCCACGTAGTTGGTGAGAAACTAGGTCTTCCATCCAAGGACGCTTTCTCCTTGTACACATCCACCCAGGGGCCTTCCAGGACCGAAGGGGAAAAGACTTGAGCAAGACTGAGACGAAAAGGAGTGGCTCATTCGCTCTGACTGTGACTGCCGGTAGCGCCCCTTGTTGATTTTCATCCAGAGATCGCCCACCTAACCATCTCACTCCCATGTGAGCCGACATAGGAATCGATCATAAGGGCCGTGTGGGCCAACTCACAGCTGCTTGGCACGTTTTGGGGGACTTCCTTATCCGTGATCTCAGGCCACCGTCGACGATGCCAGCACGGGTGATTAAGAAGGTGTCCCTTGAGGGCGGCATGCACCACGTGGCTCTGCATAGTCCCAAGAATCGGCCGCACTTGAACAGAAAGCGTCTTGGCATCGTTCCACCCCACCACCTCTCCACACCTCAGCCCTGCCCAACCTTCCCAGCCATCGCCAGAGGGGCACAGAACATGATGACCAAGCCAGCAGTCAGATTGCACACAGGATGCCCAGTGAGATGTGAATTTCAGACAAACGGAAGCTTTTAGTATTACTATATTCCTATATCCCCACTAGTACGACTGAAATTCACATTTCCCCAAACACCTCGGACTTTTATTTGCTAGATCTGGCAATCACATCAAGAATGTAGAGGGAAAGCTTCTAGTCTTCCTTCTTCTTTTTTTTGAGTTGGGGTCTCACTCTGTTGACCAGGCTGGAGTGCAGTGGTGTGACCACACTCACCGCAGCTTCGAATTCCTGGGCTGAAGGGATCCACCCTCTTCAACCTCCTGAGTACCTGGGGCTACAGGTGTGAGCCCCTGTGCCCTGCTCTCTCTTCTAAGGCTCCTTCCTTCTCTCAGCCTCTTCCCAGATCATCGCCATGCCTCAAGGGAAGGGACATTGCCAATGTGATAAGTCAGATGCCGGGACATCCCAGTCCCAGCGGATAAGGGTTCCCCTGTCGTCACGGTGAACACACACAGGCAAGTTTCCCTCTGGTACTTCTCCTTGCCAGGTGGGAAGCAGACCACCTTGGACTTAGAAAGGGGAGTGAGAAAGAGTCGAGACTGTCCTGCAGTGTCTAACAGCTCTCAGGGGCCCTACACCTGTAACGTAGCAGTACCTGCCAATCTGCTTAACACCTGTGGATACCAATCGCTCCCTCTGCCAAAATTCCCTGGAAGAAGAGGAATGAGGAATGGAGTGGACCTGAGCACTGCTGAGCCCTGGCTGTCCAGGACCCCGCTAAGGGGCACACCCCGCCCGAAACGCAGCACACAAGGCCAGGCGTTTCTGCTGCAGCCTGAGATACAGCAACATTCCAGGCCTTGATTTTCTGCAGAGAGTTGGGCAGTGAGGGCGATAATCCATGCTGATGGGGACCCAAACTTGGGCAGAGGTGGGGGGCTGATACTTGTGATATAGCAAGCCAATAAACCAGTCTCCTCCGTTCTCTTCCTGAAACTCAACTTAGACCAGCACTACCCTCTCTTTCCACACTGGTGAACTGGCTATTCCTACAGATGAGTCCATTAAAATGTGTGTTGGTTTATCTAGAGAAACTGTGCCCTTGCCACTACTTTCAATGAGAGGTCAATCAGTGGGGTTACTTTAACTCTAGATCTCAGATAGCCCCGGGGCTTACCAACATGTGTCTTCCCTAATGGCATCTGGCCCAAGCCTCCTCCTGAACTTCGTCCTAGGATTTCTATTCTCTTTTTTTTTAAAGTAGTTTACCGCTATGAAAAACAGCACAGATGTTCCTCAAAAAATTAAAAATTGACCACATGATGATGCGATCCAGCAACCTCACTTCTAGGTACGTATCCAAAACCATCAAAATCAGAATCTCGAAGAGATATCTACACTCCCGTGTTCACGGCGGCACCAGTCCCAACAACCAAAAAGAAGGAACAACCTAAATGTCCACTGGCAGATGAGTGGGTAAAGGAATGTGATATATACAGACAATGGAATATTACGCAGCCTCTGAAAAGGAGATCCCGCAGCTTGGGATGTGGATGAAATTGAGGACATTGTGCCAAGTGAAATAAGCCAGTTGCAGATGGACAAACACCGCATGCTTCCACTTACGTGGGGCATTAACATAAACTCATAGAAGCAAAGACTAGAACAGTGGGTGCCCGCGGCTGGGAGAGGGGGAAACAGAGAATGACCCATCAAGGGGCACAAAGTCTCAGTTATAAGACAAACATTTTTCAGAGATCTGTTGGACACAACTGTCCTAGGGGTAATGCTGTCTGTATTGTATACTTAACACGCTTTAAGAGGATAGCTCCCCTGTTGAGTCTTCTTATCACGATAAAATAAAACTCATAAAGAAGACGGAGAAACAGATCAGTGGTCCAGGCAGAAAAGAAGTTCACATTAGGCCTGTGTCTAGAGGACTCCAAAACTTAGAACAGACAAAGCCCAAATGCATGACCACTGCCTAGGAAGGGAGAGAAAAAGAATCAGACGAGTGAGCTATTTTTTGATGCATTTGTTCTCACCATATAACGCAACTTTCAAATATGGTTCTATTTCTTCAAGTAGAGTGAAGCCACCCTGTTCACAAACTGTGTGCCGCCTGTATCTGATAAATACCTGCTTCTCACAGATAACCGGCCATTCTAATTAGTCTCAGGGAGAGCTCTCTTACTGCAAACCACGGCAGAAACAGGTAAGAAAAATATACTGAAGGTTTGATGTGGTGAGTTCTTTTTTTTTTTTCCTAATTTCCAAATTCCTGCCAGTATTCTACTATGTTTTACGTATCCTAGAATAATGAAACATGACACAATATAGCCCAATGTGAGACGTCAACATGACATAAGCAAATGCAAAAGAATTCATGATCACCGAGCATGTCAGAAATACGCGTGGAATTTTCTTTCTTCCACCCCTGGACAGAGTTTGGAGATTCAGATTCTTACCATACAGGGGGTTTGGTACTGGAAAGAACAGACCCCACTATTTCACATGGCGCTCAAGATGATTTGAAAAGTTCATGGCGTTAAGGACCGGCTAGTCACACTCTGAATACAAGGGTCATTTTACCTGCCAGGGACTGCACACGGACACAATGCCACCTCTGTTCCTCAGTCGTCACCACCAAAGCCCTTCATCAAGCTTGCTTCCTGAGCTGAAATGACAGCATGTGGAAATCACGTATTTAAGATTGTAGGAATATCCCTGAAAACACCTCTATTTGTATGAGTAAATGGATATGTGTCGAGACTATTTGGTCAATGGTAGAGAAAATCCCAGGGACGCTTGCCACTACGTTGTAGTTACCGAAAGCGGATTTTGCTTATGAATAGTTCCTTTTGTTCCTCACGGTTTCCCTATGCTGAGAGGTCAGGCCCATTCTGTGAATGGGGAAACAGAGGCCCAGAGTGGAGAGTGGCTTGGCAGGGTCGCACAGACATCCTCTCGCTTGTCCGTGGCATCAGGCCATCTCTGCAATTCTGCTCTCAACCACATGGATGAGCTGAACAACCCCCTCCCCTTGCCCCCCATTTGACTATCACAGCCTTGAGAGTCACAGCTGAGCTTTTGAAGTATCTCAATATTGCTCTTGCATGATTTCAGAATGTCATTGAAGCTCATCAGAGTCAGCAATTTGGGGACCCAATAGCAGAAAATTCCTTCAGAGTTCAGTCTCCACCCGAGAGGACCAGTCTTCTTATTCCAGCAGGGCTCAGGCTGCAACTTACAGCTCCCAGTGTTCTAAGGGGATTCGAAGGCTTTGCGCTCGGGGTCTGGTGGCAGACAGTGGGACTGTCCATCATCCTGATGTCACCCGAAGCTATGGGGTCACCAAAGAGGATGCGAGATTGCTGAATTGTAGTTGCATAGAGAAGCAATTAGAAAATGTTGGCTATGGAGAAAGTTCTTCAAAATCAAATACATCCCCGTTGATGGGCAAGGGTTTCCCAAGACTCATAGCCTTGCACGATGCCTTTCTCCTATGTGGGGTGTGCCTTTGTCCAGAAAGGGTGCACCCCATTCAAACCATCATAACAGCATAGAGATGGGTGTCAGGAAAAGAAAGAGGAAGGAAAGAAAGAAGAGAAGGAGAAAGGGAAGGAAATTAAGGAGATAGAGAGAGAGGATGAGCCTGGAAGGAAGGCAGGAAAAGAGAGAGGAAGGGAGGAGGGACAGAGGGAGGGAGGCAGAGAGAAAGGGAAAGGAAAAATAACGAGAGAGGTTGGAAAGAGAAGTTGCCCCCCAAGGACAGTAATATTAACACGACACGAAGCATCGTGGTTTATGGACTGTTCGCCCGAGTCATCTCACTCAGTTCAGCCTTCCCAGCAACCTGCCATGTTGGTTATCATTTCTACCCACATTTTTCACATGACAAAGGTGAGCTTCAGGGAGATGGGGGCCCGGCTTGGGTTCCCCCGCCATCAGCGCCCCCACCTCTTGCTGTCGACGTGAGCCCGTGTCATCCGAAAGTCCCTTCCCTCTCCATGACTCTTGGGGCTCAACACCTTTGAAATTGAGGATGACGTGGGACCAAGAGACGCCCAACCCCGTGATGAATCAAACGGTGAGGTCATTCCCCCCCTTTATCATTAGATACATATGATATCGGCATTTAAAAGCTGTTGATCTGGAAAGAGTGTGGAGTGTACAGAATGGTCCTTCCCACGGGTTCCTGGGCAGGGCAGCACCCACCAACCAAGGCACTGTCCCCCTTAGAGTCCTTCCACTCCGAGCTCCCTCCACTCCAGCTCTCTGAGAGCTCATGCAGGGGTAAGTCATGCACCCGGGGGTGGCTCTGAGCTCTCAAGTCTCCAGGCTCCGGGCTCCAGGGGCCACCTCAAGACTGTGGGTGGCAGGAAGAGAGGGTGCTCTGGGGCTCAGAGCATCCCCTGCCTCGCTCTGGGGGTGAGGCTGGGCCATCGCTGCCTCCTCAAAGGCTCCTAGCCTCCAAGGATGCCTTCCAGTGTGCCCTGCTCAAAGCCTCATAATGTCACAGAGTTGGGCATCAGAAAACGAAAGGAGAATAAGGAAAGAAGAAAGGGATAAACGGAGGGTGGGAAGGTGGGAGGTAGGGACCCCACCCTGGCTGGGATTTTGTGCTAGCTTCTGTTTTCCCCACAACCACCCTAAGTGACCCTGTTGGTCTAAGACTTGCATCTCCTCCCTGCAGTGAGCTCGCCTTGTAAGCCTCGTAAAATAATGATTGCTGTGTTGAACAACCCTATGTGATATGACTCCGATTTGCAGATGAAATCAACAAAATTCAAAGCACATAGCAGAGCAGGGACTGACATCAAAAGTTCTTCTGAGGAGCCGTCAGTGACCCCTTCACTATGTGACCTGCATTGGTTTCCTGTGGCGGCCACAACAAAGTACCACCAACCAGGTGGCTTAAGACAACTCTTCAACTTCTGGAGGCTCAAAGTCCAAAATTAAGGTGGCGGTAGGGCCACGCTCTGTCCAAAGGTTCAAGGGGGGAATCTCTCCCTTCTTCCTCCGACTCCTGGCAGCCCTGGACAGTCCAGAGTGTGGCAGTCTCACTCTGGTCCTTGACCGGTCTTCACAGGGCTGTCTTCTCCCTGCAAGTGTCTGTGTCCTCTCTTCTTATGAGGATGCCAGGCATTGGATTTA
This sequence comes from Tarsius wallacei, assembly GCA_963574415.1. Taxonomy (NCBI): domain Eukaryota; kingdom Metazoa; phylum Chordata; class Mammalia; order Primates; family Tarsiidae; genus Tarsius; species Tarsius wallacei. The sequence goes on from CAUYQG010058069.1 coordinate 11,882, forward strand.
GAGCTCACCCTAAATCCAGGTTTATTTTATCTCCAGATCCTTAACTAATTACATCTGGGATGACCCTATTTCTGAATAAGACCACGTTCTGAGATTCTGGGTAGGCATGAATTGGGGAGAGGGGGATATTATTCAACCCACCATGCAATCCTCTGCTCCGTTCTTTGTGAAAGAGATTTTAAGTGGATAGAAGGCGTCGTTTCATAAATTAGGTGGTAGGTGGGTGGGACTCTGACTACCACACAGAAAAATTCCACAGTGTAAGCGGTTGTCTCTATGGCCTAAACGCATGACAGGTACCCAGCACTAGACATTTGCCACCAATGCCCCTGGGAGGCCAAGAGACACCCAGCCCTGTGGTGAGTCAAAACGCCAGCCCATTTCTATGTAAATAGCATTATGGAACCATTCAGTTCGATTCCTTTAGATGGATCCGTGCTTGCCAGACGCCACCCGGAATTTTTCCACAGGAGAGACTCGGCAAGATATCAAACAAGATCTGACAATACATTCATCTTTAATCTGCGCAGTGCACCTTTACTTTGCAAGTAGTTTGCTTTGCATGGCATGATATGATTTCCGGTAAATTCTCAAAATTTGCAACCTCCGTCTAGATGGAGGAAAAAACCCAGCAGGCAGAGAGGAGGGAGGATAGATTCACCAGAGTCAGTGTAACTCCAAAGCCTGCAGAAGTGAGCCCCAAAGTTGCTTCTCTGGGGGGGGCGCCTGCCCCCTTTTTAAGAGGCTTCGAGGTAGCTGACATGGGAAAGCTCACAGCTCCCTCGTTCACCGCGCCTGGAATGAATTCCTTGAAATAGAAACAAACCACAAAATCCCAGCCTGTGCCCTCTCACAAATGAGCATTTCGCGTGGAAAGAGGTGACCCTTGCTGAAAACTGGATAGGGTATTTCTGGGTAGAGTTTAAATAAAACCCCTGCCTCTGTTGCTATTAGTTTCTTGCAGGGACGATATAGGTTATAAATCCAATATTCGGCTTCCAAAATTTGCAGGCTCTGAGCTGCAGTATGAGAAAATTCCTATTGCAACATTAATGTCCAATGACAAGAACTTTGAACAAGTCGATATGTGTGCATATGCATATACATGGACGTGTGTGTGTGTGTGTGTGTATGCATGCACTGATATATACATACATATTTGGGGGGGTAATTCTAAATCCTCCACACCATACACCAATGTCACATTTTAATGTAATATCATGTCCAATGCATATTCATGAAATAGAATCTTGGCAGTGGCACAAGAAAAGTAGGATGGAGTGTGTCTGGCGGAGTGCGTCACGTTTCCAGGCCAGCGGATTTTTTGATTAAAGTCCCTTATCCGTTTTATCATGCATATCCACTCTCTGATTAAAGTGATCTGGAGCTGACACTCACAGTGTCAGTATGCACTGAGACCCTTCACACAAAACATGGTTGGAATTTATATCCTTAAAAAAAAGACCTTGTATACCCAACAACAAAACGAAAACAGGGCAACATTCATTTAAATATGAGTCTACATCGGATGGCTCTGTGAGTTGTCTGTTCCCTAGTTCAAAGAGATTTAACCCAGAATATCAATCAGTGTCCAACTTCAGATGCTAAATTTTCTTTCTTTATGTTAAAGTTAAGTTGTTTTTTTTTTCTGATTTGTCGGGCTTTTTAGCAAACGTTTCCGCTTAAGAAAAATATAACCAGGAACTCCCAAGGCGGAATAGAAATAATGAATGCCCCCCAGATGCCGGCCTTCCCAGCACCATGAAAATCAACATGTCCCATTTTTCCCAGGTCCCCTTCCAGCACCACTTTTTAGCAAATGGCATTCCCAACAGCTGAGGGACTGGTGAGAAAGGGAGGAAGGTTCTAAGACTACTGCCCAAGTCACGGTGGCAGAGACCAAGCAAGCCTGAGGCCACAGACAGGGCAGAGCCGGCCGGGCAGTCCCCAACCTCCCACAGGGAGCTTGGTGTCTCCTTCCGAGGCAAAGGACACTTAAGCCAATGGCCGAAGGAGTTGACTGACCTTCTTTTAGTGCCAGTCGGTGTAAGAGACAGAAAGAAAGAAGAGGGTCACCGTACAAACGCCACACGAGTAAGAGCGTTTGGAGCGAAGCGGCTGTTTTCGGACAGCTGGTGCAGTGTGACCTGCAGTCCCAGGTCACATCGCTGCTGCCCAGCCAGGTGGCCATGGAAGGTCATCTCATCCATCCTAGTTTTCATGCCCTCTCTTATCTTAGAGATACGACTATCTACATGTGGGTCTGTGGTGCAGAACTGATGAAATCAAGCCCGCGAACGAGCCCCAAAACAGGGCCAGAACGTCCATGCTCAGGGCCCGTTGGTGTGACCCCAAGAGACGGTGTGATCTCCAGGTCAGCGCTGGCATCCTGCTCTGAAAAGGATCACAGGCCATCTGTTGTCTCAAGAAATCACACATTTGCATTTTCACTTCCTGGCTCCACAGGAAAATTTCTCTGGTCCCCTGAGCAGCTCTTGTGCAAAGTCAGGTTTTCCCTAACGGCTGGCCCCCACGCCACTAGCATCCATACCCAAGCCTGGTGGGATGCTCTTCCCCTCACCCATCTCCATGGGCTCCTCTGACACCCTGCAGCTCCCTCCAGAAATCCTCCCTCCTCACCCCACACGGAGAGGAGATCGGACAGTCATTTATCAGGATCCCTGCTGAATGGAAGACCTGGGACTGTCCTCATTCACTGCTGTGTGCAGGGATGGTCCACAGTAGGTGGCTGATGGGCTTTGTTAAGTAAATGAATGAATGAAGCTATGCCCTGTTGGTTGGGCACCGTGGGAGTGCCAGACCCTCCACTGGCCCACCCCCCTCTGACCTATCCAGGCCTTACACTGATGCTTTGAAATCAGCTTCATTAAGGCTAGTTTGCAGAGGAGCAAGTGAGGCTCAGAAAGAGGCAGCCACTGGGCAGAGGGAGGACACCAAGTACTCCTGGGTTGACCAAGCTCTGGCTGATCAAAAGCCCAGAAGGCATTAGGAGCTTCTGATTCCTGGGACTTGCCTGAGGTGGCTGGAGCAGAGGCCCCTGGACCTGCAGATATCACCGAGCAGTGAACTTTAAAATTAAAAATAGACAGATGGATTAATAGTTGATTTATAGAAGATGATAGACAGATTAGACAGACAGATAGATAGGGTTAGATAATTAGCACTGGATAGATTAGATGATAGATAGATAGATACTAGATAGGATTAGGTAGAGAGGTAGAATTGGATAGAAGATAGATAGATAGATAGATAGATAGACAGATAGATAGATAGATATAGACAGACAGATAGGATTAGGTAGATAGATAGCATTGGATAGATAGATAGATAGATAGATAGATAGATAGATAGATAGATAGGTAATAGATAGGACTAGGTAGAGAAATAGCATTAGACAGATAGATAATAGAAAGACTGACAGATGATGATGATAGATAGATAGACAGGATTAGGTAGGTAGATAGATAGCATTGGATAGTTGACAGTTATGTAGATATATAGATAGACAATAGAACTAGGTAGAGAGATAGGATTGGATAGATGATATAGATAGGTAGGATTGAGTAGATGATTAGATACATAGATGATAGATAGATAGATAATAGAAAGACTGACAGATGATGATAGATAGATAAATAGACAGGTATAGACAAATAGGTAGGATTAGGTAGATAGCATAGGATAGATGACAGATATGTAGATATATAGATAGACAATAGAACAAGGTAGAGAGATAGGATTGGATAGATGATATAGATAGACAGATAGAATTGAATAGATGATTAGATAGATAGATAGATAGATAGATAGATAGGACTAGGTAGATAGAATTAGATAAGTAGATAGATGGATAGGATTAGGTAGATAGATAGCATCGAATATATGATAGATATATAGACAGATAATAGATAGGACTGGTAGAGAGAGAGGATTGGATAGATGATAGATAGATTAGATAGATCGACAGACAGATAGATGATAGATAGAATTCACATAGCTCTGCCAGCTTTTATTTGGCCAAAGCTTAAAACTAAAACCCAAGTACCATCTATCTATCAGCACTGTCATTTCAGAAAAGAAAGGACTTTTCACACCAAAATCCCAGGACAGGCACAACTACATCTCAGAATAAAGAATTGCTCTTTAAAATGAAGATATTTGGTCCCTTGAAAACTCACTTGAATGTGCTTGTTTTCCTCAAGTTTGAGCTGACCTAAGGAAGCTCCCCACAGCCAGCCCTGGTCCTGGAATGGTCGCCTGGGACATGCCAGGGTACAGCTCTGTGACCGCTGTCCCTACTCTGACCAGAACAGTAGGGCTGACTCTTCAGAACTTGTGGGCCACATTCTTGTTCAGGATGCGTGTGTTCCACAGGTCTGGATGGAAGATAAGAGTTTCCCCTCTGAGATCAAAGCAGAGGTGGTGCAGAGTGGACTGTGTGACTGGAATTGCTCTTCTGGTTCCAAACTCCCTGCTGACATGTGTGCCTGCCTTCAGGCTGTATGACCTTGGACACGCAATTTGCCTTTCAAGCCTCACAGAGGTTCCCTATCTGGAAAACGGAGTAAAGCGTCCCCGGATTGTGCTGCCTTGAAATAAGGGACCCAGTCTCTGCCTCTGAGCACACCGTTGTTTTCAAGAATAACCAACCCCATACACACACAGCCAGCCTGCAACTCACTCCTGCCAGGTGAACGGGCTGCCCCATTCCCAACTGGGGCAAACACCGCTTACAGGGCAGCAGTCATACATTGACCTTCAAAGCCAAATAGCAAAACGAGGCTCCCCAGAAAAATGAGAATCTTCTCAAAGGGGTCTCAATTCTGACTTCCAAGGAGCAGAGCTAGTGCGAGTCCTGCCCTGTTCTTCTGGGAAAACATGCAATTGACCCCTTTGCTGAGCACAGACTGTTAGAAGATTTCTATCCACATTGCCAGGGCAAGCACTGGGTGGAGGTCCTTAGGAGGTGGTCCCAGAAGATCCTTACAAGTTTCTGTCAGCCCTAGTTTACAGATGACAAAGCTGTCTCTGAATGAGGCAGTGACTTGACCAGGAAAACAGTAGCCAGCAGAAGATAGGAATCTGAGTCCATATGGTTCTGATAACTCCACACTCAACATATAATTGTCCCTTTCTTTTATTTGCTACTACCATATATTAGTGCCCGGGGGATGGGTGGGTGGAAGGAAGGAAGGAAGGAAGGAAGGAAGGAAGGATGGAAGGAAGGAAGGAAAGATGGACAGATGGATGGATAAGAGGATGAATGGGGGAGAGGGCAGAAGAAAGAAAGGAAAGAGTATTCTCATTCCCCTTAGAACTGGAAAAAATCAAATGCTTGTCAGCTGAGAGTCTGGATGTAGAGACTAGCCAGGAGAGGTGTTCCTTGAGAGGCCCTGTCCCTGAGCATTTGTGCCAGGGCCGTCCAGAGGCAGAAACAGAAGAGAACCAGGGAACAGGTGACGTTTAAGAGGATACCAGTTTTCTGCCTTTTGTCCTTTACAGACTAACGCTCCGTTTCGGGATTTAGGAGCTGTACTGATATCTTAATCCTCTTCTGATTTGATCTCTCCTCTTGTCCACACCCACTCAGAACCCCGTTGAGATCTGCCTTTGTGTCCTCCATCTTTAACCTTGGCTTAAGCTCCACCCCTGAAAGTAGCAGGGAGGGAGACAGGGGAGAGAGGGAAGAAGAGAAGAAGAGAGAAAGAGAGAGAGAGTGAGAGTGAGAGAGTGGAGGAGGAGGGAGAGAAAGGGAGGAAGGAAGGAAGGAGGGAGGGAGGAAGAACAGGGAGAAAGAACTTCAAGGCCCATCAGTTCCTCTCCTGTCCCAGCTAACCCCCACTGTCCACACTTGGCCCCTGTTCCACGCACAACCCCCAACCCAAACCCACTGGTGTCCCCTGGGTGTGCCTTGCACTTTCTTCTCCTCTGGACCCGTGCAAACGCCATCTGTTTCCTGGTCCCTCCCTGGCTCTCCAACTCCTTCCTCTGAAAGAGGTACCGGAGAGGTCCTTCAAAAGCCCAAAGCTCACAAGGGCTCAGAGAGGGGTTCAAATCCCTGAAGAGTCCTAGCACGCACCCGCTTCTCGCAGCCAAGTCGAGCCTCCAACTGGATGGCACGGCAGCATCCTGTGACCTCTGAGAGTCCCCGTCATCTGTACCCATCCTTGAGATGTTCGATCAGTGCTCGCGGATGCTGCCGTGGAGGGTGACGGAGAGCAGACAAGGACGTGAGGTAGACAGAGGGACGCCCAGGTCTCTTGACTCTCAGTGTGAGGAAACTGGACTCGGCCTCACACATCGCAAGGGAAGGAAGAGGAAACTGAGTCATGTGGGGTGCTTCTGGGAGATTCAGTCCCTCTCACAGCCCTGTCTACACTGTCCCCACCTGGCAGGTGAAGCAACTGAAGCCCAGTGACTTGGGGACGGTTCAAGACCAGCCTGCGCACAGGCCCTCACGCTCTGTCTAAGGACACCCCGCCCCAGCTCAAAGACGTTTCTCATGCCGGTCCATCCTGAGATCCTCCCACAAGCCTCTGGACGCAGATGAAATTGGACAAATCCCTGTGCACATTGAAGCTCATGTCTCAATCAGAAGCTATGGAAATTGCAAATTATATTACGAATAGCGCAATACCACTTGCCCTCGCTGTATTTTCCTAACGTGATTTTGACGGGAAGAAATTTCCATAAACGATGCGACTTAGGTTTTTGAGAGCGCTGGGGGAGCCCGGAGATCCCTTCATGTCTGACTCCCATATTACAAGCCTGTTGATCTTACACATCCTTTCACCTGGTCCCCAGGTATTGATCGGGTATCTACCTACACTGGGCCCCACGCTAGAGGTGGGGGATGCAAAAACGTATAAGGCTTAGCCCCACTGTCCAAGGAGGTTCAGAGTGGCTGGGTCAATGGACACTACACAGATAAGGCGACCCATGGAGAAAGAGATCGTTACGCATCAGCGTGGCCTGGGGATTCCAGGTTTGAAATTTTGCGACTTCGCAAGCTGTGTGACCTTGGAAAAGTAAATCCTTCTGGGCCTCAGTTTCCCTGTGTGCAAAGTGGGGAGAAAAGGACTTTCTCTGGAAAGTTCTGGGAGGACTGCATGAGATAAGGAAAGCCACAGATACACAAGGACGTGGGAGGTTTCTCTGAGGAGGGGACGGCAGCTGGACCCCAGAGAACAAGGACTAGCTAGGGTGATGGACAGAAATGACAGGCAAAGCACTGCAGGAAGGGCAGGTTTAAGGTCAAGTGCAGTGTAGACAGAGCAGGGGACTACCAGCGGGCTACACTAGTCCGAAGACAGAGGGCAGGAGCACAGGCGTAGGTCGAAAATGAAAACAATGACGGCGTCTCTAAGAACTAGCAGAAGGCAGCTGCGGCTCCTCGAGCAAGCACTCTGCTAATTGCAACCATGCATCACATCTCTCAGTCGCCCCAACTACCTGTGAGACAGGTGCGACCACGATTCCCCTTTTACAAACATGGAGACCAAGGCACAGAGAGGTTCAGTAACTGGATTTAAACCCTCTTTAGGGAACCATTAAGCAAACAGAAGTTAGGGACCCTCATTGTTTTCTGCTTTTACTTCTTGCCATTTCCAACGACCTCAATAATGCCATCACAACAAAAAGACGGAATAGGATTCACGTGGCAGGCTAAGAGTTTGATAACTCAGCGGCTTCTGACTTTCACGTCTTTTTTTTTTTGACGCCTGCACTGCTTAATGAAGGAGGTGACTGACTGTCACAGTGGCTTTCTTGTTTGTTCTATGGCATTAGGGGGTGCAGGAGAGGCCCTTAAAAGGCCCCACATTGATCACAAGGACTCACAGAGGGGTTTAAACCACCAGATTTGCCAGCTGCCCTTTGGCAGGCTAGGCATCAGAGAGTACAGATCCCCCCTCCCTGGGGACAGGGACAGCGGGAGAGGACAGGCCCTGGAATCCAGCCAACCTGGTTAGACAGTTGTGGACACACTCCACGAGTCTGAGAGCCTATCCTACACCCACAGCATCTGCTAAGAAAGTCCTTTGCGTGTATTATCTCACTTAAACTACTCGACAGCTCTAAGAGAAAAGTACTGCTGTCACTGGCCCCATTTAAAGATGGAGAAACGGAGACCCGCAAAGCCCCAAGACTCAGACTGGGTGTCTTGTTCAGAGTCTCGGTGTCCGACCCCCTTGCGGCTCTGGCTTTGCCTCTGCCTGGGTGTGGTCGGAGGACACAGCGCCTCACCCTCTGTCCATCACGCCTTGGTGTGATGAGGACCGGCGTGCCAGGTGGCCCGCCGGACGCCTTCAGATCTTTTCTACAAAGCATTTCTCACATCACCTGGAGCGAGGTCATGTCTCCACAGCAGGAGTGAGATCACAGCTATCCAGGGGTTGCCCAGGTGGGTCCGTTTACTCAGGCTGCCATGCCAAAGGACCCCAGGCTGGGGCAGCTTGGACAACAGAAATGTGTGGTTTTCCCAATTCTGGAGGCTGGAAGTCCCAGATCAAGGCGCCGGCTGAGTCAGTTTCTCCCGAGGTCTCTCTTTTCCCTGTGACCTCACGTGGTCATCCTCTGCATGTGTCCGTGTCCTAACCTCCTCTGCTGATAAGGACATTGGTCCTGTGGGACTGATGACCTCGCCCTAATGACCTCATTTTAACCGATTCACCTCTTTAAAGGCCCAGTCTCCAAATACAGTCACATTCTGAGGCACGTGTGAATTCTGGACGGGAACACCGCGCAGAGCACAGCACCAGGAAAGCCAGACGCTCTCTCTTCCGGGGAGAGATTTCTTTATTCTCAGCCCCTTGGTGTTGGCTGAGACAGACCCATGTGGTCCTTTCACTCAAGTCACCATGGAGAGGGAGCAGGGGTCTTGCCCGATGCCACAGTGACGAAGCTGAACCACTCTCTGTCTGTGCCCTCCAGAAGCTGTCAGTGTCCCCAGTGACTAAGATGTGTAGCATGACATATGGTCACGCATCACTTTTACGTTCTTCATGGCATTTAATTCTCCTGACGCTTCTGGGGGAAGGTTCTGGCAATGCTCTTGTTTTCCAGCTATGGAGAAGGATGCGAGAAGGCCAAGGGACTGGCCCCAGGCCACGATGAGCACGTGTTAAAGCTGAATCCAAGGTTCTGAGCCCTAGTCCAGAGCAGTTCCCAGTCTGGAATGTTGTTTCTCCAACCACAAATTTCAGTATCTGGTCAACAAGAATGTACTGGGCTCCTAACCTTGGTGCAAAGCTTTGATGGATGATGGGCCATAGAGGTAGAACCAGACAAAAGAGTCACACATTGCAGAAATGAAGGGGTTATAAGAGGGAGGATGGCTTTAGTTGACTTGACCCAAGAAAGCGACATTCAAGTGAAGACCAAAAGGAGACAAAGGAAGCAGTGCAAAGGCCCTGGGATACCCTGGTATGAGCCAATGTTGGAGAGGAAGAAGGGGTCAACTCACACATGACCTTGGACAGTGTTATTCTAAATAGGGTGGAAAGAAAAATAACTTGGACTTGAGCCAAGAGAATGCAAGCTGTTTATTTGGCAATGTTTGCTTTTATCTCTGAGGGTCTCTCTAATTATTGCAGGATATGGGAAAGGAGACTAATAGTTGTTTGAGATATCAATTGTAGTTAAATCTTGGGCTTTTTGAGTCCAGAGGGCAACGATTGCCAATTTCCCCTTTGCAGGGAACACAAAGGGAGGCCTCTTAAAGCCCAAGGAGTTTCCATGGAAGCTTTATTCAGGTCAAACCAAGGACACACCCTGGCGTGGTGGTTCATACCTACAATCCCAGAATTTTGGGAGGCCAAGGCAGGAGGATTGCTTGTGGCTGGGAGTTTGAGACTAGCCTGGGCAACATAATAAGACCTCATCCCTACAAAAAAATTTTGCCAGGCATGGTAGTGCATGCCTGTCATCCCAGCTACTTAAGAGGCTGAGGCAGAAGGATCGCCTGAGTCCAGGAGGTCGAGACTGTGGTGAACTGGGTGACAGAGTGAGACCCTGACTCAAAAAAAAGAACCAAGGACACGACACTATTCAAGTCAAGTCCATGGGGGACCCGTGGTGACCTGAGTCTCACACCATCTTCTGGGGTGTAAATCAACTTGTTGGACTGAGATGGGACAGCCAGATCCCCGCAGCTGGGGTTGGGGTGGGGTGGGGGAGGGCTGAGCATGACCCTGGCCGTCCTCCCACAGGCCTCTCCGGGTGACCCTCCCTCGCCCCTTTGTGTCTGCTTCAGCCACGTGAGGAGCACCACGCCCCAAGAGCACAGCAGGGCTATCCTCCCATCCTCATTGATGAACAGCTGTGCTTTAATCGACTTCAACACACAGCTTCCCTGATCTCTCCTTAGGCCACCCCGTGAACTGATGGTTCCCCGTGGAACCACAGAAAATGAAGTTTTGCCTCTATATACAGAGAATGGGGTGATGGAGGTAGGGGTGGTATTAGTGTGGGTAAATTAATAAATAGTTCTAGCCGGGCTCGGTGGCTCAGCCTGTAATCCCGCGCCTTGGGAGGCTGAGGTGAGTGGATTGCCTGAGGCCGCGGGTTCGAGACCTACCTGGGCAACTTGGCGAGACCTCATCTCTACAATAAATCAAAAATCAGCCAGGCATGGTAGCGCATGCCTGTAATTCCGGCTACTCAGAAGGCTGAGGCGGAAGGATGGCCGGAGCCCAGCAGGTCATGGCTGTGGTGGCCAGGAGCAGCAACTGCACTCCAGTTTGGGTGACAGAGTGAGACTTCAACTCAAAAAAATAAATAAGTAAATAAACAAATAAATAAATAAATAGTCCTGTGAATAATCCAATCAAAGGGATTTTAGGGAGTTGAGTTCTTCCCTTTTTATTGGCCATTTCATGACCATTACCACCAGGAGTTCCAGTGTCCCCATACAGGTGATGAAAGCTATGAAATAGACCATGCGGGCCGGGCACGGTGGCTCAAGCCTGTCATTCCAGCCCTTTGGGAGGCCGAGGCCAGAGGATTGCCTGAGCCCAGGGCTTCGAGACCAGCCTGAGCAACAGGGTGAGATCTTGTCTCTACAATAAATGAAAAAATTAGTCAGGCGTGGTAGCACACACCTGTGGTTCCGTCTACTTGGAAGACTGAGGCGGAAGGATCACCTGAGCCCAGCAGGTTGAGGTTGTGGCGGCCATGAGCATGCCACTGCACTCCAACCTGGGTGACAGAGTGAGACTCCAACTCAACAACAAAAAAAATAAATAGAGTGTGCATGTGGCTTACAGGACACAGCGCCTTGTGGCATCAAGCTCCTTCCAGATCAAGGACTGTAATCTCCCTTATACATATTTCATTGATTCTGCAGTGTATAAGACCCTGCTCTCTTGCTATAACTGAATCCCTGAGACTGGGTCATTTATAAAGAAAATAAACTTATTTCATATAGTTCTGGAGGCTGGGAAATCCAGGGTTGAGAGGTCACATCCAGTGTGGCCTTCTTGCTGGGAGGGACTCTACAGTGTCCCCAGGTGGCTCAGAGCATCACGTGGCAAGGGACCGCTTGAGGGATGCCCAAGCTGGCCTTACATACAACAGACCCACTCTCGTAATGGCGTACCCAACCCCATGCTAGCCAACTGGTCCATTCATCCATGAATGGACTCATCTGCCCATGAGGGCAGAGTTCCCATGACTCGGTCACCTCCCAAGTGTTCCACCCCCCAACGTGGCTGCCTTGGGGACCGTGTCTCCAACACATGAACTCATAAAGGACACCTTCAAACCACAACACACAGATACATGGCACATGTCAACTCTGCAAAGAAAATAGCTGGGGACACCACAAAGAGATAAGTGCCCTGGTTCTTGCTCTCGGGAGGCTTGGAGTCTAGCTCAAGGTCTTGGCAAGCTGTGGCCAAGGGCCACATGCCGCCTGCCCCCTGCTCTTGTATGGCCCTTGATATGAGAACAGTTTTATTTTTTGGAATTGAGATCACACTGTGTCACCCAGGCACAATCGTGGCTTCCCACAGCCTCCACCTCCTGGGCTCAGATAATCCTTCTGCCTCAGCTTCCCGAGTAGAGTAGCTGGGACTACAGGCATGCACTGCCACACCCAGCCAATTTTTTTAATTTTTTTTGCAGAGACAAGGTCTCACTATGTTGCCCAGGCTGGTCTCGACCTCTTGGGCTCAAGCCATCTTCCCGCCTCGGCCTCCTAAAGGACTGGGATTCTGGGTGTGAGCCATCATGCCAGGTCCAGTTTTACATCTTTGAATGGTTGGGGAAAAAAATCAAAAGTAGAATAGCATTTGTGAGTCATTAAAAGCATATAAAATTCAAATTTCAGTGGCCACAAATAAAGTTTTATGGGAACATCTGTGTATGTGTCGTCCGTGGCTAAGCACAGTGGAA
>CAUYQG010058071.1:0-11114 GCA_963574415.1 Tarsius wallacei
ATAAAGGAATTTTAAACTGAAGTGGTTTGAGCCAGCTGCGGTGGCTCACACCTGTCATCCCAGCACTTTGGGAGGCTGAGGTGAGAGGATTGCCTGAGCCCATGCGTTCGAGACCAGCTTGGGAAACTTGGCAAGACCTCATCTCTACAATAAATAAATAAATAAATAAATAGCCGGGTATGGTGGTGTGTGCCTGTAGTTCCAGCTACTTGGAAGGCTGAGGTGGAAAGATTGCCGGAGCCCAGGAGGTCGAACTTTGATGGCCTTCAGCATGCCACTGCACTCCAGTCTGGGTGACAGAGTGAGACTTCGACTCAAAAACAAAACAAAAACAAACAAAAAACTAAAGTAGTTTTCCTTCAGAGCTGCTAGAATATTTTAGTTATTTCCTTATGTTTCATGTAATTCCAAAAGGAATCGAGGCAATGTATATTAAAAAAAAGTTTACCCAAAATAAAGGACCAAAACCCGTGGAAGCAAGTATGCTAAGAATTAGGGCTAATTTGCTACCAGTGGCTGAATGTTAAATGTGCTCCGAATTTATTCCAGAACATACTTTCATACAGGTGCGTCTGTTTGATATGTCTTTGAAAAGGCACAGATGCCTAAGTGTTTGCTGGTGAGCAGACTTACCTCCAACTTCTTTAAAACTGAAGCCTCTCTCAGTGTGTTCAGAGTGTTTTTAGAAGATTTACTTGGAATGGAGCGTGTGAAGCTGGAGGGATCTTGGGAAAGCATCAGTCCCAGCTCCTTCTCTCTGCAGACGAAGGTTCGGGGATCCAAGAAATTCAGGGGCACACCCACAGGTCATGCTGATTGAGCTGAGTGGCCATTGCCTGCCAGCCCAGTGTTCTTCCGTCTGTACCATAAAGAAGCGATTCTTTGAGGTTTTCAGAGTCATTGCTAATTAAAAGCTTAATGAGAAAAACAACAAAAACCTCTATGTTTGCAATAAGAAATTATGATTTGTGACCAGGCATGGTGGCTCAGCCTGTCATCCCAGCACTTTGGGAGGATGAGGCAAGAAGATTGTCTGAGCCCCTGGGTTCAAGACCCACCTGGGCAACTTGGTGAGACCTCATCTCTACAATAAATCAAAAAGTAAGCCAGGCGTGGTGGTGCACACCTGTAGTTCCAGCTACTTGGAAGACTGAGGCGGAAGGATCAACTGAGCCCAGCAGGTCGAAGCTGTGGTGGCCATGAGCCTGCCACTGCACTCCAGCCTGGACGACAAGAGTGAGACTCCAACTCATAAAAAAAAGAAAGAAATTATGATTTGCTATGCACAAGTCTGATCTGAGATATAGAGTGACTCTAGACACGCATGACTCAGCAGGTCCACAGCTGGGCACAGAGGAAGCAGAATAGAGACAAGGTGAAGGGTGAGATTGGGGCAGGAGACACCCCTGCCCCAGGGAGGTGAGCAGCTGGCCTTCTGGACCTGGCCCACAGTGGGGCTCCGGGAAAGCGGGAGACCAGGTCTGGAGCCGTTCTCCGCCTTCGCAGCCATTCTGTGATGTAAAGGCCATTCCACGCGGAATGTGGTCTAGTGGAAGAATTCCAGCTTCTGCTGACCTGGTTCGTCCAGTGATCATTTGGGATTCAACCAGAGAAGCAGAGTCAGGTATGTGATACAAGAGATTTGTCACAGGGACGAGACTTTATGCAATGTAGACCTGGTTAAGGAGTGCAAGTGAGTCCGTTGCCCCGGTCCTGTGCTGGGCCTGAGGCCCGCAAGGCCGGCAGTCTGGAAAGGAAGGCCGCTGTGCAGTGCGGGAGAGCAGGGTACACCGGGGCCACTGGCACCCGCCTTTCTGCTTTCTGGTTCTATGACTTTTGCTACTTGGGATACTTCGTAAGAGGGGACTTCTGTGATATTTGTCCTTCTGTGACTGGCTTATTTCACTTGGCATAGCGTCTTTGAGGTTCACCATGTTGTGAGGTTCACCGGACAGGATTTCCTGTTTCCAAAGGCGGAATAGTATTCTGTTGTGTGTATATACCACACTTCCTTTATTCATTCATCTGTTGATGGACATTTGGGCTGCTTTCGTCTCTTGGCTGCTGTTTAGAGCGTTGCAGTGAACACAGGTATGCAAACATCTCTTCGCGATCCTATTTTGAATTTGCTTAGATACACACCTAGAAGTGGGATTGTTGAATCACATGGTCATTTTATTTCTAATTTGTTGAGGGACCTTGATACTGGTTTCCACAATAGCTGCACATTCACACTCACAGTGCACAATGGCTTTAATTTCTCCACAGCCTCACCAGCCTTGACGTTTTCTGTTCTCTTGAGAGTGGCCATCTTCAGGGACGCGAGGTGATGTCTTGTTGTGGTTTTGACTGGTGTTTATTTATAACTAGTGATGTTCAGCATCTTTTTGTAGAACATAAATATGTATAAGAAAAAAATTCTGTGCAGAATATTATGGGGAACAATTAGAGAAATAAGCTTGATGGTAAATCTTGGGGCATTGTAAGAACAGTTCCTCTGTATTTTTAATATCGAATTGTATTTGAAACCTGTCATACAGTTTAATCATTTTCACTTGCTATTATTTGGCCATACTTGTACTTTCTGCTATGGTCCCACGGGAAGGTAAATTTTGGGTTGGTGAGTCATTCACTGTCAGAATTAGAAAGGATTTGGGAGATCTGCTTACCTTCCTTCGAATTACTGAGACGTTTAATTCTCTCCCAGCTTTATTGATGTATAACTGACAAATAAAATTGTGTACACTTGAGATGTGCAGCGCAATGATTTTATATACACATGTTGTGAGATGATTACCACAGTCAAGTTAGTTAACACTCCCATCATCTCCTATAGTGCCATTTTTTTAAATGATGAGAGCTCTTATCTACTTTCTAAATAGATTTCAAGTATACAATACAACATTATTATCAATAGTCACAATGCTATACATTAAATACACAGAACTTATTTATTGTGTAGGGAGAGTTACCCTTTGACCAGCACCCCTCTATTCCCCCACCCCTCAGCCCCCCACAACTTCTGTGAGTTCGACTTTTTAAGTTTCCACATGGAAGTGAGATTAAACGGTATTTCTTTTTCTCTGTCCAACTTTTCTTTTTTGACTCAGAGTCTCACTGTCACCCAGGCTGGAGGGTAGTGGCATGCTCCCAGCTACCACAACCTCGACCTGCTGGGCTCAGGTGATCCTTCTGTCTCAGTCTTCCAAGTAGCTGGAACCACACACATGCACCACCATGCTCTGCTAATTTTTTGATTTATTGTAAAGACAAGGTCTTGCCAAGTTTCCCAGACTGGCCTTGAACTGTCGGACTAAGGCAATTCTCTTGCCTTCCCTTCCCAAAGTGTTGGGATTACAGGTGTGAGCCACCAAGCTTGGCTTCTCTGTCTAACTTTTTTCACCTAGCAAGATGCCCTCGAATTTCATCCATGTTGTCACAGATGGCAGAATTTCCTGTTTCTGTGGCTACATACAATGCCCGTGTGTGTGCATCATGCTTTACTTATCCATTCATCTGTTGATGAACACTTAAGTTGTGTCCGTCTCTTGGCTATTGTGGATAGTGCTGCGCTGAATGTGAAGGTGCAACTCTCTAAACCAATGGTTTCGTTTCCTTTGAACCTATACCTACGAGGGGTATTGCTGGGTCATACGGCAGTTCGGAGGAACCACCATACTTTTTTCTCCAGCAGTTGTACCAATGCACACTTCTACCATCAACACACACGGGTTCCCTTTTCTTCGCATCGTCACTGACACTTGCTGTCTCTTGTGTTTTTGGTAACAGCCATCATAACAGATGTGAGGGATATTTCATCCTGGCTTTGATTTGCATTTCCCTGATGAGTAGGGATGTTGAGTGCCTTTCCATGTAATTGATGGCTGTTTGTATGTCATCTTGTGAAAATGTCTATTTAAAGTCTTTGCCCACCGGGCTCGGTGGCTCAGCCTGTAATCCCAGCACTTTGGAAGGCCGAGGTGAGTGAATTGCCTGAGCTTGTGGGTTCCAGACCCACCAGGGCAACTTGGTGAGACCTCATCTCTACAATAAATCAAAAATTAGCCGGGCTTTTGTCGTGCGCGCCTGTAGTTCCAGCTACTTGGAAGGTTGAGGCGGTAGGATCCCCAGAGCCCAGCAGATTGAGCATGCCACTGCCCTCCAGCCTGGGTGACAGAGTGAGATTCTGACTCAAAAAAAGAGGCTTTGCCCACTTTTTTTTTCTTTGAGTTTGGTTTTCACTCTGTTGCCCAGGTTGGAGTGCAGTGGCATGACCATGGCTCACTGCAGTCACAACCTCTTGGGCTCAGGCAATCCTTCAGCCTCAGTCGCCTAAGTAGCTGCACAACAGGCATGTGCTGCCATGCCTGGCTAATTTCTAAATTTTTTTGTAGAGATGAGGCTACGCGATGTTGCCCAGGCTAGTCTTGAACTCCTGGGCTCAAGTAGTCCCTCTGCCTTAGCCTCCCAAAGTGGTAGGATTACAGGCATGAACCACCACTCCTGGCCTTTGCTCAATTTTTAATTGGATACTTGTGGCTTTTTTTTCCTATTAAGCCCTATGAGATCCTTATATATTTTGGATATTAACCCCTTATCAGATACATTGGTTTGGAAATATTTTCTCCCATTCTGTCAGTTGCCTTTTCACTTTGTTGACTGTTTCCTTTGCTGTGCAGAATCTTTGAAAAACTCCAACTCCAATTTCTATTATTAAATAGTTTTATGGAATCTAGAAGTATTAGGAGGTTTTAGTTCCCAAAGCCCCATGGTTGAGTATGCTTGAATAATTCCAGTTTTTCTGAGGTCTCTGCAAAATGTTTTGTGCTGTGATCCCCTCCTCTTTTGGAGCTCTGTGAAAATCTTTCAGTGCTAGGTTTGGAACTCAGGCCAGATTGGTTGAATATACCTTGAAATTAAAATAAACATGAACTTTTGCTTTGCTTGTGTTTTGGCACTGAGCAAATTCACATAGGTGACATCCTGATGGTGGAGGGTTGGGAACAGGAGAGCTGGTCAGTTCAATCCCTCTCTTGTGGCAAGTGCTGTTCTGGGCCCCATGGGAGGATATAAAATCTCAGCAAATATGTCCCAGGATCCCCAAGGCTCATGAAGGCCAGACCGTGCTTCCCAGAATATGCTTTGCCTATTAGGCAGCCTTCTCTAGAGAAGCATAGCCAATAGGAGGGAGACAGACAGACAGACAGACAGACACACACACACACACACACACACACACACACACACGGGTATATACACATATGCACATGGAAAGAGATTTTTTATTATGACGAATTGGTTCATATGGTAATAGAGGCTGAGACAGCCCAAGATCTGTAGTTAGCAAGCCAGGGACCCAGAAGTGCTGATGCTATGGTTTTAGTCTAAAAGCCAGCATGATGCAGGCCCCAGAGAGCTGACATTTCATTTTGAGTCCAGAGGCTAGAAAAGACGAATGTTCCGGCTCAAAGCCGTCAGGCAGGAGCAGTTCCCTCTCATTCAGCACTTGCGTTCTATTTGGGTCTCAAATTGATAAGATGAGGTCCCTCACATTAGGGAGGGCAACCTGCTTTCTTTAGTCTATGGGTTCAAATGTCAGTCTCATCCAGAAACACCTTAACAGATACGGCCAGAGTAGTGTTTAACCAAATATCTGGGCACCCTGTGGCCCAGTCAAATTGGAACATAACATTAACTACCATACTATTGTTACCACTGCGGGTTTCCAGGATGACTTTGGGGACACATAGACAAATTCACTAGCCGCATGACCTTGGGCAAGCTATTTAATGTTATTCTGCCTCAGTTCTCTCATTTATAAGGTAAAAAGGTAATAATATTTCTTCCTTTGCTGGATTGTTTTGAGGACTAAATCAATCGGTATTTGCGAAGTGTTTAGAACCATGCGTGGCAAGTGGTAGATGCGACATGTGTTAAACAAAATTTAACTTACGTCAATAGTTTTGTGTTTATTTTGATTACGGTAGAAAGAAATACAATGGTGTCAAGGATATTTGTGCTTAGGACGAAGCTAAGTAAAAACCAGTGGGTTGATTTCAAGACAGATACTGAGTAAATGCTGGTATAGGAGGTAAGTGGAAGTGGTAACAACAATGACAATAGAGAGTAAGTGATCAGGTTTGGGAAACACTGTGCGTGACAAAAATAAGGGATTATCTGTGGTGACAACCCAGTTTTCTGAGGGATTTCCTTTAATGCAGAGCATTCAGGGCTAGAGCTGGAGGAGTACCCAGCAAACCAGGAAGGCTGGTGGCCCTATAGGCGACTACAGTCTGACATTTATCCCACAAACATTTTTGAGCACCTACTAGGCAGTGTGGGAAGGGACCCTGCCTCTAACACACTCTGTGTAGAGCGGACCCCAGTCCAGACCCTGCCACTGACACGCCTGTGACTTTAAGCAAGGCACTCTGGCTTCTCTCAATCTGTGCTTCTTTGTCTGCAGAAGACACAGTTGCAGTATGTGATTTCTAAATCCCGTCCAACGCTGGGTTCTTTGAAACAAAGCGGGAGTACCTCTGCTAAGATCTCAACTCCCACTGATGTCCAGTGTGAGAAAACGGCAGTGAGAGGGGTGTACATTGTGATTCTTCTCTTGGCTCTCGAGTCCAGCCCGAGGCTGGAGACAGCCTTCCCAGGAGGCCGCCACATGCAAGGTTTCACAGGCAGCAGCACCTGCACAGCTTACTAGGGCGAGAGGGTGTTTACGAGGTCCAGAAACACAGGTTGCTGTAACTGTGGTCGTGTTTGGAAGTTGAAAAGGAATCTTTGGTGGCAGGACCAGGGCATACTGTCGCTTAATTAAGAGACTCTTGTCGAGAGCCTTGTTTCTCTTCATCAAGTGACCTTTCAAGCTGGACCATATTCCACATTTCAGGCGAGTTATGTTATGGTGTGGTTTCAGTCTCAAAGCCAGCATGATGCAGGCCCCAAAGAGCTGACGTTTCATTTTGAGTCCGGACGCTGGAAAAGACGAATGTTCCAGCTCAAAGCCATCAGGCAGGAGCAGCTCCCTCTTACTCAGTACTTGCGTTCTATGTAAGAGTTATGTGAGAGTGGAACTCACTGGCCATCTGGTTTTGTGTGACTAAAATCGTCTTCAGTTATGGCTTGCAAAAGCTCTCTCGCATAAATTGTTACTCATACATATTTTTTCCAGAGCCAGCCTAATGCAACACGTATCTGGAGTGCCCACGATGGGCTCAGTTCTGTGAAGCCTTGAAGGGGAATGGGAATCTCGATGGCTCGGCGCCTCGGCTGAGGGAAGCTCGGCAAGACTCTAGTCCCGGCACCCACGTGATATTGATGCTGCCATTGGCGAAGGGCCTGATTATTTTACTTGGATGGGAGGTTTGTTTTACGCAAAATGTGGTGGGCAGAAACAAGGCTTTGGGTATTGGCAAGACAAAGGGGGGTTTTGTGGCTCTGAGAACTTGGGGGTTTCCTCGCAATAAACCTTTTCGAAAACTTGTAATGCCCAGACTCCCTTTAGGCAACAGTCTCTCTAATTATAGCTCCCCTGAGTCACTGGAGGTTTTTAGAACCAGAGTGTTGAGAGGTAGATAGACTATAAAAACAAACCTATCTCATTGGGGGTATAGCTCAGGGGTAGAGCATTTGACTGCAGATCAAGAGGTCCCTGGTTCAAATCCAGGTGCCCCCTGTGCATTTCTGATTTTGCCTTAGAAGAATATAGATTGCTTTTGACTTTCTAATCTTCCGTGACACATAGCTGATTGAGTAGAACTCACATCTCTGGCATTCTTAGTCTGTGCCGGGCACCAGTCTATGCCTTTAACATTGATTATCTCGGTTTCTGAACTGAATCTTACAAGATACACACTAGGAGTATTTCCATTTTACACGAGAAGACTGAGACTCAACAATTTGTTCAAGTTCAAAAAACCACAAGGGTGGATCAGGACTGGAACTCAGAACACACACTCTGGATGGCTTCAGTGTACTGCTAATGTCAAAAGCATTATAAAACCCCTCTTGGCAATGCTACCAAGGTCCCATGACCGTCCACAGCATTTTAGAGCCTCTTCGGCTATAAGGAGAAGCCAGGGACTTACTGACCGTGCCCACACCTTGCAGTCACCTGGCTGGGATTTCAGCAGACGGAATGAGAAGCCTGAGCGCTGCGAGCTGTGCTGGGTGCAAGGACGCGCAAGAGGAGGGGAGGTGAGAGCGGGCTCCGAGGGGAGCTGAGGGCCAGTCTGGACTTCAAGGATGAGCAACGTCTCACGGACGCCAGGCCAGGCGGCTGGGGGAGTGGCAGAGGCTGGAGGCAGGAGGAGGCAGCAGGAAGCCACTGGTGGAAGCTGGAGAGGCGGGCGGGAGCCGCAGAAAGAGCTTTGTGTGTTGTGCTGAGACTTGAGGCTTGTCGCGAAGGCGTCTGAAGGGGCGTCCTGAGACAGGCAGTTTTCAAACAGACTGCCCGGGAGCAGTGGGGGCTGGCGGTGGGGCTGGAGGCGGGGGGCTGTGTGGGCGGTGGTGGCGCTGACACGGCGAGGGTGGGGATGGACTTGAGCAACGTCAAAGCAGAATCACGAGTGGGTGGGAGGAGGCTGGGGATGGCTGAGGCGTTGTGGCCCAGATGACGGAGCAGGGCGGTGGCTTCACCCACGCTGGCCAGCTGGGCTAGGAGGTTGCCCTGCACTCAGCCCCATGGCCTGCTCACTGTGCGACCTTGGGCGGGATGTCTCTGCCACTCTGTGCCTCAGCTTCCAATCGGCCACGTTAGCATACTCACAATAATACCTATTTTATGAGATGTTTGTGATGATTGCGATTGTGGGAGGCTGTGGGTGGAGCTGTTAGTTCCATGCCTGGCACATTGCAAACGCCCAGTTTGTTTCTTACAACAAAGCGAAATCGGGGGCAAGGAAGATTGGGTGAGAAGACAACAGCTTAGTTATGGGCGTATTGGGTTTTAAGTCTGAGGCTCCTGGTGGGTGTCGGCAGAGGGGGGAGGCTGGGAGTGGGTTTTAGGGCCCTCAGTGAGCTGGAACTCTGGCTCCAGGGGAGCCGATGGCCTAGTCGGGGAATTTGTGGCTGTAACAGGTTTCCTTGACATTTTTCTCAGTCTTGAAGACACACAAGATTGAGTCCTCAGACTGGAACTCAAAGAACAGGAATCAGAGGTATGCAAAGGTAGATGTTGGATTTTGGAATATCCTGGATTTTTTTTGTTTGTTTATTTCTCTCTCTTTTTTCTTTTTTAACTGTAAAGTGAAACAGTTGGTCCTGAAAATCCCTTTGAAAATCTGGTGAAGCCCGGGCAAGGAATCCTAGCAGTTTGAGAGGCCCAGGCGAGAGGACTGCCTGAGCCCGGGGATTCGAGGCCAGCATGGGCAACTTGTTGAAATCTTGTCTATACAGTAAATCACAAAGACTAGCCGGCCGTGGTGGCGTGCATCTGTAGTTCCAGCTACTAGGAAGGCTGAGGTGGAAGGATGGCCTGAGCCCAGCAGGTCGAGGCTGCGGTGGCCGTGAGCATGTCACTGCACTCCAGTCTGGGCAACAAGAGAGCAACTCCAACTCAAAAAAAAAAAAAGCAAGAAAATTTGGTGAAAACACGCACAACATACAATATGTACAAATGCACACCACATGCCTATAACTTCAGAGTTGAACATGAACCTCTGAGGTCCGTCTGTGGCACCCAGTTAATCCCCTCCATGCCCAATACTTGATAGCCCCAGTGCTCAAAACATTCACTGACATGCCCAGAGATCTGTGGGCAGCTGGTGTGCATTTTAAAAACTGGAAAGGTAGATTGGAGATACAGCATTGAGCTCGAGGTGCTAGGAGAACAGTAGCACACCTGCTCTGAAGAAGTGGGAGGTGGTGTGGCCAGGGTGAATTTAAACCCAAGAGGAGTCTCAAACACAAGGGATATTTATGAGGTGTGATGTAGGTCATAAAAATGTAGTCACTGTTGAGATGAGGCCTGCTAATATTATGGGGGTATAGCTCAGTGGTAGAGCATTTGACTGCAGATCAAGAGGTCCCTGGTTCAAATCCAGGTGCCCCCTGTGGCATGTTTTTCTTCTCTTGGCAGCTTCATTCAGAATCCCGGACTGGGGTAAGGTGCTTAGCAATGTGCCTGGGGCTTCGGTTAAGGAGGAGGCCTTATGGGCATCATGGCTCGTTAATTCCCTCACAGTAGGACGCAGGCACACGCAAGCCTTCTTGCCTTTATCTCTATCTCTCCTTTCCTGTGTATTCAGTCTTATTAACCAGGCCTTTTCCATCTCCCTTTCTTCAGATTTTTTTTTTTTGAGTTGGAGTCTTACTCTGTCATGCAGGCTGGAGTGCAGTGGGACGCTCATGGCCACCCCAGTGTCGACCTGCTGGGCTCTGGCAATCCTTCGGTCTCAGCCTTCCAAGGAGCCAGAACTACAAGTGCATGCTACCATGCCCAGTTAATTTTTTAGTTATTGTAGCAACGCTGTCTCACCAAGCTGTCCGGGCTGGTCTCGAACCCGTGGGCTCAGGCAATCCCCTCGCCTCGGCCTCCCAAAGTGCTGGGATGACAGGCTGAGCCACCGACCCCGGCCTCTACGGGCTTTTTATTTTACTTTAGATTTTACAGAAGATTTTGTAAATTCTGTAAATTGTAGATTTACAGAGGAATTGTAAAGATAATATAGCGAGGTCCTGTATACCCTTCAGCTACGTTCCCCTAATTTAAAAAAAAATCATGGGTTCGGCCGGGCTCGGTGGCTCAGCCTGTAATCCCGTGCTTTGGGAGGCCAAGGTGAGTGGATTGCCTGAGCCCGCCGGTTTGAGACCCACCTGGGCAACTTGGCGAGACCTCATCTCTACAATAAATAAAAAAAAATTAGCCGGGCGTGGTAGCGCACGCCTGTGGTTCCAGCTACCTGGAAGGCTGAGGCGGAAGGATCGCCGGAGCCCAGCAGGTCGAGGCTGCGGTGGCCGGGAGCGGGCACTGCACTCCAGTCTGGGTGACAGAGTGAGACTGCAACTCAAAAATAAATAAATAAAAATAAATCAAAAAATCAAAAAATCAAAAATCATGAGTTCAAGGGGCCCAAGTGCAGGTTTGCTATGCAGGTCTATTACAT
>CAUYQG010058077.1:0-13759 GCA_963574415.1 Tarsius wallacei
ACAGAGCCACGCTTCCCTTCTGGTCACTGCTGCTGTGTGACACGTGACCCTGAACTCAGCACCGGCAGCATGTAACTGCATCATGGTTCCATGGGCCATGGTTGGAGCTGGTACATCTTTGTTCCAACATCCAAGGACACCAGGGCTGGGGTGCCTGGCGACCCGGGACCGCAGGCGCTGAAAGGCCTGTCCTTCACACTGAGGCCCGAGGGCTGCGCACCAAGACAGCCTCCGTGATGCACGGGCTTCTCCACAGCACAGCTCCTGCAGGGCCGCTCCTTTCTCAGCATTCCAGGCTCCCAGAATGCTTGGCCCGGATGGGGAAGCCATGCTGTAGCAGGTCACCAGGCTCACGCCACCATGCTCTACCGATCTAAGCCTCGAGGCCACCCAGGCTCACGGGGAGGGCAGACATCCACGTCTCGGTGAGGGCAGGGTCAAGGGTTGCCACCATGTTTTGAAAGCAAACCCTGTGTCCCTCCTGGTTTCACTGCCGCCTAGTCTTTCGTGCTCCAAGCTCCAGCGGGTGGTCCCGACTTCAGCACCCAGGCCCATCCTTGTCAATGGCCCCCGCGCACCCCCCAGCGCACCCCCACGTCCTCCGACCACTGACGGAAGGTCTTGACCCCAGAGCATGGGACGCACCAAGCAGGCACCGCACCCCTGCCAGGGAGGGGACAGGCCTGCGCAGCCAGGGGCAGGGCTGTGAGCCGGAAGCGCCACGCTGGGTAGGCAGAGAGGGGCTGGCTGGCCGGGCGGGCAGGCGCGCCAGGGCGCAGCTGGAGACCTCCAGGGCCTGGGGAGAGGCAGGGCTGCCGGCTCCGGGGCTAGTCCCGAGGACTTTCTCAGAGGGAGAGGGTCCACAGCAGGGCCAGAGACAGGTGCCACATGCAGGGTCTGACACGGGGCAGTCACAGGCGCCACCACTGCAGAGGGAAGCAAATGCTGGCCCAGGACACTGAGCCATGGAGCCCCGAGGGCCTGGTCCTGGAAGGAAGATGGGCCAGAAAGCAGGCTGTGTGCAGGTGTGCACGCGTCTCATCCCCTGCGGCCCAACTGGGAACCAGACGGAGGCTCACTCTCACTTGGCAGTGAGAGTGTGAGTCAACCAGGGCAGATGCGGGGGGCCCAGGGGATGGGATGGTTGGGTGGGCCCAAGCAGAGTGTCACAGGCAGATGCCGAGGGACACCCACGAGGACGTGCCTCAGAACCCAAGGCAGGCAATGTCAGGCCAGACCAATCCACCTGCAGCCAAAATTCTCTCCAGTCAAAATCTATCTCCCGCCACAAATCACATCTACGACCAGAATTCATGTCTCCAGCCACAACTCTGCTGTGACCGGTGCCCAGAGACGCAGCGCCAGCACTGTCGGGCCTCACCCACTCTGACTGTGCAGACTCTGCAGCTGGCAAGACTGGACGCGCATCCCGTGAACCTGCAGCCATCTCCTGGCGGAGGGAGAAGGCGATGGAGTAGGAGGACAGGGAGGCAGATGCTACCAGGAGGGCCCGCTGCCTCCACTGCTCTCCGATCGTGGACAATCTCCCTTGATGCAGAGAGGAGAGGACGCAGGGAGAGGTATCACTGTCCGGCTAGCCACAGGGACCACTGCAAAGCAGTGGTTGGCCAGAGCAGAGGAAGACACCAGCCACCCAAGGAGGAGGGCAGCAAGGCAGGGAACCCAACTCCAATAAGCTCACGCCAACCACAGCACTCAGGGTATCCACAGTCCACTGCAGGCCACTCCCAGTCACTCCATTAGGTGGAAGATGACCTGGAGGCCACAGCCTCAGATGACAGAATCCTCCCTTCGTGTCAGCTCTGACCAGAGGGGCACTGGGAAGGGTCAAAATGCAAAGAGCAGGCTGGGCGCAGTGGCTCATGCCTGTCATCCCAGCACTTTGGGAGGCCAAGGTGGGAGGATCGATTGAGCCTAGGAGTTCGAGACCAGCCTGGGCAACATAGAGAGACACTGTCTTTACAAAAAAAAAAAAAAAATCAAAAAATTTAGCTGGGTGTGGTGGTATACTTGTAGTCCCAGCTACTTGTGAGGCTTAAGTGGGAGGATAGCCTGAGCCCAGGAGGCGGACGCTGTGGTGAGCCGTGATTGTTTCACTGCACTCCAGCCTGGGTATAGTAAGACCGATCCCGACTCAAGAAAAAAAAAGTGAAGAGTAGCACAGGCCACACCCGGCAGGTGTCACACGCACCTCCACTCTGGTCCTTGGGGAAGGGACCAAGCAACTGTCAGCCCCAGAGCTGGAGGCCCTGCCCTTAGGAAACCTACTCTGCAGAGAACACTCCCTATGCAGCAGAAAGCATGCTCTGCCTCTTGGGTGACAGAGGGAGGCCCGGCCCTGCCCCTAGGGAGGATGACACCAGCAGAGATGGCCTCAAGCATGGCGTGGCCCAGAGCAGGGCTGTGTTTGGAAAAGTCCTTTTTTCATCTCCAGCAATGGCAGCGTGAGTGCTGAAAACAGCCCGAGGCAGCCCGGCAGGTCTCCAGATGACACCAGGGGGTCTCCAGATGCGGTGGGCAGCACAGGGTCCCTGCCGGAGACCAAGGGGGGCAGAGTGCGTCACCTGATGGCGGGTGTCCGTGTCCCATGTAGATCCCCCTGCAGGAATGGCATGCTGATTCTCAGTGGCACTCTCTTCCAGCTGAGAGGATGCCTGCACCTTGGGCCAGGAAGTCACAGAGCGGTCCTTGCAAGTAAGTGGACTCTCCCCAAGGCTCACTTCCAGGTCCTTCTGCAGCTAGCATCTCTTTAAAAACTGCGTTCTCATCACATCCTGGTTTTGCCCAGCCCTGGCACACCGTGCTCCTGTGGATGGACCCGGGCGACGATGGGTCCCACACAGACCCCAGCCTCATGCCACAGGAGGGGCCACGGCTCACGGCAGCTGTGCAGGAGTCCACATCTGACACCCCAGTCACATCCTCAGACTCCAAGATGAGCCAGACGCCATCCCCACTCACGAGAGCTTTGCCTTGACCCAGTTTCCTGCTTGTGGCTCCAGCACCCGCCCAGGGTGAGCCTGACTCAGGGGATGAAAGGCAGGAGAGGCCACCTCGGCAGTCGGCCCGTGTGGGGGAGAAGGTAACAAGACATAGCACGCACATGCACACACACACACACACACAAGCGAGGCCATATCAGAAGTCAGCCTGCATGGGGAATAAGGTAACAATACACAGCGAGCACACACACACAAGCAAGTCCACATCAGAAAACTAGCCGGGTGTAGTAGTGTGGGCTGAGGTGGAAGGATAGCTGGAACCCAGCAGGCTGATGCTGGGGTGGCCGTGAGAGTGCCACCACCCTCCAGCCTGGGTGACAGAGGGAGACTCCGACTCAGAAAAAAAAGTCAGCCTGCGTGGGTGATAAAGCAGCAATACACAGCACACCTATACACACACACAAGGGAGGCTATGTCAGAAGTCAGTCCGCATGGGGGATAACAACACACAGCACTCATATACATGCATACATGTACTTACACATGTATACACACACATGCACGCACACACACACACACACACACACACACACACACGTATTCACTCTGTGACCCAGCTGGAGCACAGTGGTGCAATCACAGTTCACCAAAGCCTCCAGCTCCTGAGTTCAAGCCATCTCTCGCCTCAGCCTTCCAAATAGCTGGGAGTACAGGTGCGCGCTACCATGCTCAGCTCATTTTTAATCTGTTGTAGAGATAGAGTCTCGCTACCTTACCCAGGCTACTCTCAAACTTCTGGCCTCAGGTGATCCTCCCACCTCAGCCTCCCAAAGTGCTAGGATTACAGGCGTGAGCCACCGTGACCAGCCCAGAGCTTACACATATTGACTTCATGCTAAAATTTTAAAATGTTCTCGCAGTCACTCATAGGGTCAGATGTCATAAAGGGATCAGTTCTTTTTAACCTGAGGGTTGCAAACACAGTTTTTTGAAAAATGCAACTGAGTAAAAATATCAGAGGTCATCATGTCTAAGGGTGGTTGTTGTGAGCAAACCCCCGATTTTAGTAGTGTGTGCGTGAGCGTGAGTATTGCCTCACCATAGAGAACGCATGCGGGTCACCGTCAGAAACTAAAAGCAGCCAGGCATAAGATCCCAGACAGCAGGCCTCCTGCCTGTCGGAACATTTTAATATGATCATAAAAGATGTCTCAGCAGCATTATCTACATCCTGAACCCCAAAGCTTTCAAACACGACAGTGAGTTACACGTGCACCCCAGTTCGGAGGCTGCCAAGAAAGGGTGTCACCAGTGTCATCTCATTTAATAATCCCACAACCCCCCAGGCCTCACAGAGTGCCCACACACTTATGAGGAGGGCAAGGCCCACGGAAGCCACAGGCATGGGAGGGAGGGCGGGGAGCTTCTAGGCCAATCCCAGGCCTCCGTGGGACTCTCCAGGGAACCAGCGCCCATACCCCTGCCCCACCCTCTGGAGAAGCAAGTGGGGTCGGCTG
Source organism: Tarsius wallacei (assembly GCA_963574415.1). Lineage (NCBI taxonomy): Eukaryota > Metazoa > Chordata > Mammalia > Primates > Tarsiidae > Tarsius > Tarsius wallacei. The sequence continues at coordinate 4,481 of CAUYQG010058077.1, forward strand.
GCCTCACCACACATGTGCTCTGTAAGAGGGGACACACTGGGAGAGTACACGTGCTGCCGAGCAAAGCATGAGTGACAGTCTAGGAAAAGGGTGCCAGCACTCTCAAGAGCGACGGGGGTGTGTACGGTGTGTGTGCTGCAGGTAAGGGGCTGTGTGTGTGATATGTGGTATGTGGGAAGTATTGTGTGGGTGCATGGACTGTGTAGGTAGTATGTGTTTTTGTGCGTTGTGTGTTATATGTATGCTGTGAGTGGTGTGTATATACTGGATATGTGGTGTGCGTCACATGCGTAATGCATATATGGTATATGTATTTTGCATGTGTGTGGTGTGTGTGTACAGGTGTATGTATTGGGTGTGTGGTGTGTGTTTCTATGTGGTGTGTATAGTGTGGGTGTGTAGAATATGTATGTTGTATGTGTGTGGTGTGTGATAAATGTATGTTCCATGTGGTGTGGTGTGTGGTGTGTTTGCACCCAGTGTGGGGTGTGTGTGTGATCTCGTTATGTCTTCAAACTTTTTCTCCATGACTCTGACAACCGCAACACGGGTTGCTGCAGACAGGCAGTGCAGGCAGGCAGGCAACAGCGTGACACCAGCCCCAGCATCCCCTACCACCCCACGCTGCCTGGGACAACCAAGGCTCTCCCGCCATCAGTCCTTCCCCATCCTCCCCCTCAAGGAACTGCTCCCAGCATGGGAGGCGTGGCCCTGAGCTTGCCACGTGCATTTGCTATCTTTGACTGACTAGTGTTACTCTGTCACCTCACAGCTGACCTTTTCTGTCACGAGATGCTCAGGTTAGAGCTGGACTCTCTAGTAATAAACTTGAGAAATACCCTCGTTCATGAGTTTCTTCAAATCGTGATTCTTCAGGAGACACTAAATTTCTAGTTAATTCGGGCTTCCACAGTCAAAGGAGAGAACACCTTTACATCTCGAGAACACCGACCTACCACCCCTTACGTGTACGTATCAGATGGCATGTCTGGTATGGAGCCCCAAGGCCCATCTCCTGGCCAGACCCTGTCTTCTCCACATCCCAAGGAGCAGTCCCAAGACTAGCTCCTCCTCTCTGCTCTCAGCAACCACACCTGCCCCTAAGGGGATAGAACCAGCCCAACCTACAGGGCGGTGGTCAGGACTCCACGGGACAGGAAAAGGCATCGGGCAAGTCACTGGTACAAGGCCAACAGGAGACCCACTAGGCCCTTCCTGTCCCAGCTGCCTCCCATCTCCTGTCCTCATCTTCCCAGGCCCACTCGGATGTGCCAGAGTCACTCTCCAGACGCAGACTCAGTTGCCTTATTTAGTGACCAAACACCCACATGCTCACACCGAGTGAAAGAAGCCAGACCCGAAGGACACACACTACCCAATCTCACTCATTTGACATCCTGGGAAAGCCTACGAGGACAGAAAACAGAGCCCTAATGCCAGGTCTGGGATAAGACAGGGACCACAGAGGACATAGGAGCATTTCTGGAGACATGAAAATCCTCCATCTTGGTTTGGTGATAGTTACATGACTACATGCATTGACCACGACTCAGAGGGAACATGTATAGGGTAGATAACACTGTGTGGAAACTATACCTCTGTAAGTCACACAAATCACCAGAACCGCTCAAGTACGAACAGAAAATCCCAATAGCCCTAGGCTAAGGAACTGAATTCATAATTAAAAGTCTCTCCCTAATGAAAACCCGGACAGCTTCAACAGCAGATTCTCAAACATTTAAGAAAAAAGGTAAACTGCTCAAACATTTAAAAAAAAAAGCACCACCGGGCGTGGTGACTCAAGCCTGTAATCCGGAGGAATGCCTGAGTCCAGGGATTTGAGACCAGCCTGGGCAACTTGGCGAGACCTCATCTCTACAATAAATCCAAAAATTAGCCAGGCATGCGCCTGTAATTCCAGCACTTTGGGAGGTGGAGACAAGAGGATTGCTTAAGACCAGAGGTTCAAGACCAGCCTGGACAACTTGGCGAGACCCGGGCTCTTCAATAAATCAAAACATTAGCTGGGTGTGGTGGCGCGTGCCTATGGTTCCCGCTACTTGGAAGGCTGAGGCGGAGGATAGCCGGAGTCCAGCAGGCCGAGGCTGCCGTGGCCATGAGTGTGCCCCTGCCCTCTAGCCTGGGCAACTCAACTAAAAAAAAAGAAAAAAAGTACCAATCCTACACCAACTCTTTAAATGTAATTAATTATAAACAAAGAGGAAAAACTTCCCAAATCCTCATGTGGGGCCAACATCACTCTTGACACCAAAACCAAAGGTATTACAAGAAAGGAAAACAATGCCCCCCACAGTATCTAGTTATGAACATCCTTAATGAACCCACAGGAAGTCACACCCAGCAATCATGAAAAGGATGACATGTCGTGACCAAGGGTGGGGAGGTCTGTGCAGGGAAACAGAGGGCTCATTTAACCCTCAACAGTTACTCTGTGTAATTCACCACATTTACAAAAAAAGAAGAAAAGCCATATATCGGTCCAATGGACGCGGGAAAGAATATGAGGCTATTCAGCCCCCACTCGTGATAAAAACTCTCCGCAAATCAGGGAACCTACTCAACCTCAGAAGGGGGATCCTCACCAAGCCATCACCTGACCTCATACTTGATAAACAGACAAACGTGGACCCCTTTCTTCCTAAGACAGGGAACAGGCTCACCACCACCTGTTAAAAAGTGTACCAAAGGTCCTAGACAATGAAACAATCAAGGAAGGAGAAGCAAACGACACTCTTGTTGGACAGAAGAAGTGATCTGGTCTTTATTCAACTCCATCAAAACTGTGAGGAACTGCTCACTACAGAAAAAAGCTACTCAAAAAAGTGACTTTGGCCGGGCTCGGTGGCTCAGCCTGTAATCCCGCGCCTTTGGGAGGCTGAGGTGAGTGGACTGCCTGAGCCCGCGGGTTCGAGACCCGCCTGGGCAAGCGAGACCTCATCTCTACAATAAATCAAAAAATTAGCCGGGCGTGGTAGTGCACGCCTGTAGTTCCAGCTACTTGGAAGGCTGAGGCGGAAGGATCACCGGAGCCCAGCAGGTCGAGGCTGCGGTGGCCGGGAGCTGCCACTGCACTCCAGTCTGGGGCGCCAGAGTGAGACTCCAACTCAAAAAAAAAAAAAAAAAAAAGTGACTTTGGAAAGTTCACAGGATAAACAAAAAAATATTTTTAAAACGACTAGATTTCTAATACTAGCAAATACACAATTGGTAACTGAGATTTTAAAAAATCTACTTATAACATTCAAAAGCATGAAAGCCTTATGAATAAATCTGATAAGACACGTGCAAGACTTGACTCTCACAACTGTACAAGCTGCTAAAAGAAATTATGGAAGATGAAAACAGAGATGCCACCATGCTCATCCTCATCCGTCAAGAGACTCAATGCTGCTGCAGTTTGTTTTCCCGCAAATTGGTCTAAGACGTCAACATAACCCCAGTCCTGATCCAAGCAGGCTCTTTATAGAAACTGAGAAACTAATTGCAAGTACCTATGAAAATGCAAAGGTTCTAGAATTGACAACACAACTTTAAAATGAAGCAAAACTGCCACACGCCCTGACTTCAAGAGTTACTACAAAGCAACAGTTGTCAGGACAGTGTGGCCCTAGGACCTTCAGGGAACATGCCAGAATGGAACAGAACGGATCCAGAAATACGGCCAATTACTCTACAAACATGGTGCCAACATAATCAGCGGGGAAGAATAGACTTGTTTGTTTTTTAAACAAATGGTGCTGGAACAATTTGATACCCTCACGCAAAACAACGAGCCTCGATCCTTGGCTCTTCCCAGTTAAAAATTTACTCAAAGTGAATCATAGATCTAAACATAAAAGCTATAATGATAGCATTTTCAGAGGAAAACATTTACGGCCGTGGATGAGGCAAAGATTTCCTAAACGGGACACAAAAAGCACAAACTCTTTCGACAACTGATCAACGGGACCGAATCCGAGCCAGAAAGTCTGCCCTTTGAAAGATACCACAAATCAAATAAAAAGGTAGGCTACCGTCTAAGAGAAAATATTTGCCACACAAGCATCTGACAAAGGATTCGGATCCAGAATATGCCAAGAACTCCAGTGTAAAAAGACAAATAACCCAATTAAAAAGTGAACGAAAGATTTGGACACTTCACAAAAGAATATACACAAACAGCTAATCAGCACATGAAAAGGTGCTTGACCCAAGCCTCAATGATCCGGCACCACAACATTCCCACGAGAACAGCTAAAATTAAAAAGACTGACAACAGCAAGTGTTGGCACGGATGTGAACTAGCTGCCACACGGATCTGTTAGTAGCAGGCGTGTAAGATGATCCAATCCATTTGGAAAACAGTTTGCCAGTTCTTCGTCAAGCTAAACACACACTGAGCACAATTCCACTGGTGGGTAGTCTCCCGAGAGAAATGAGAACATACGCCCATACTAAGATTTGCCTAAGAATGCTCATAGCATTTTTGTATTTTTTTTTCTGACAGAAAATCTACCATTTAAAAATGTACAGTTCAGTGGCACTTAGTACATTCACAATGTTACACAACCATCACCACCATCAAAAAACCCATACACACAAGCCGTCACTTCCCTTTCCCCAACTCTTCAGCGCCCTGCAAGCCTTAATGTGCTTTCTGTCTGTAAGAGCTTGCCTCTCCTGAACATTCCACATGCATGCAATCACACTATACGTGGTCTTCATGCCTGGCACCCTTCACCTCACATAAGGGTTTCGGGTTTCACACTGTAGCTCGTACCAGGGCTTCAATCCCTTTTATGGCCAAGTAATAGTCTGCGCATGGATAGACAACATTTAAGCTTGTCCACTCATCCACTGACAGGCATTGGGCTGTTTCTATTGGTTGGCTACTGTGAAGAACACTAGTATGCTGTCACGTGTACATTTTCGTTAGAGCCTGTTTTCAGTTCTTTGCGGTATATCACCTTCGAGTGGGACTACTGGGTCAGGAGGCAATTCTACGTTTGCTTTTTGAGGCTCTCCAAACCAGTTTCGGAAACAGTTGTGCCGCTTTACATTCCCGTCAGCCATGATGAGGCCTCCAGCATCTCTATATCCTCATGTGCCCTTGCTACTGTATGCTTTTTTGATTGAAGCCACTCCAGTGGGTGTGAGGTGATATCTCACTGTGGCTTCAATGTGCATTTCTCCAATGACTGAGGACACTGGGCGTCTTTTCACATGCTTGCTGGCCATCTGTGCATCTGCTTTGGTGACACATTCACCCGTGTTTTAACGGGTTATTTGTTGTTGCGTTTTACCTCGCTGCACTTTTATCCACAATAACCAAGAAGAGGAAGCAATCCAAATGTCTACCAATTGACAAATGCGTAAATGAACGCAGTATATCCACATGGTGAAACACTTGTCGGCAATGAAAAGACATGGAGCCCTGATGCACGTAGCAGCACATAAGGATCCCAGAACGTGATGTGGAGGGAAAAGAGACAGGTGCAAAGGAGCTCGCAGACGGCCCCTAGGTCACTGTGGCTCCACTTACTCTCTTTCTTTTTTTTCAGTTGGAGTCTCACTCTGTCGTCCAGACTGGAGTGCAGTGGTTGCTCCCAACCACTGCAGCCTCGACCTGCTGGGCTCCAGCGATCCTTCCGCTCAGTCTTCCAAGTAGCTGGAACTACAGGCGCGCGCTACCACGCCCCGCTAATTTTTTGATTTATTGTAGAGATGAGGTCTCGCCAAGTTGCCCAGGCAGGTCTCAAACCCGCAGGCTCAGGCAATCCACTCACCTCAGCCTCCCAAAGAACAGGATTACAGGCTGAGCCACTGAGCCTGGCTCACTTATTCTCTTTCAGCCCCACAGTGGCACGAGAGCCACACGCACCCAGGAGAAGCATCCTCTGAGTGCCCGCACGACCGCTCACGTTCTACCTTCAGCACAGTGCCTGATGAACAACAGGAGACAGGCAACTTTCTATCGGGAGGAGGCTGTCAGTCTACTGCTCACTGTGGGCTGATGGCGTGTCCTGGGCATGGCGGAGGTGGCTGCCAGGGAGACTTTTTCTCCACTTTGGGCATTCTCAAGCCACAGCAGGGATAACAGGGGGCAGCCCCGTCTTGACTCGGGGGGGGGGGCAGCTGTAGGGGACATGCTCCATCCTGAAGTGCTTGACGCAACAAGCCTAGGTGGTAACAATCTTATCCGAGCTTGTGAGGATGGCGGAGTTGAGTATGAAGGGCCAAGTGGGAATTCTGTGATGCTAGGGATCGTGTGGTCTCATCGCAATGGCACAAGCTCCTCAGACAACCTGGCAATGCATGGCCCAGCAAATCCGACCCACAGGCTGACATTACCCACTCCCGGCCCATGTCCTGATTACGAGGCAGTCACATGACTCCACATTGGTCAAAACTCAGCTTACCAGACACCTAAAACACATACCTTTGGAGTCTGCAAACAGATGTCTCCATAAAACTGATTAAGAAACACAGCTTCTAAGGCTCACCAGCAGAATGAAAAGCACCTGCGTCCAACATGGGCCAGCCCCAAGGACTGCTGCTTCACCTGTGATGTCTTCTCCAAGGGTGCTCCACCCGGTCCAGGGGTGGGTTCACATCTCAGAACAGCAATGCCCTGCCGTGGGGCCACACTTGGATAAACGCCCTTCCTCTGGTGTTGAATCCATGTGGCCCTGAGTCAGGCTGCAGGCAGCATGCAGGGTCTGGGAGAGGCTGGGGGCGGCTGTGGCAGAACAGTTCAATGCCGCAGCCAAGAGGATGTGGCCCCGCTTCTTGCCTCAGTTTCTGGCCAGGCCCACCGTGGTTCCCTGAGGTCCCCAGTCTTTCGGTGGACCCAGCCCCCGTGCCTCCTCCAGGCTCTGCATAGCGGTCCCCTCGGCCAGGGAGGTCACCATCCCTAGCCCTGGATCCCAGCAAACACAGCCTCATGCCCAGTGCTCCCCACTGAGCTCCAGGGCTGTGCCCGGTGCATCCCATTTTGTGCCACTGCCAGGTCCTCAGGGCCGTGCCCAGCGCATCCCATCTCGCACCATGGTCGGGTCCTTAGGACTGTGCTCGATGTGCACCATCTCACACCATCACCAGGTTCTCTGCCGAGCCCAGGCCCTTCCTCACCAGGGGCCCCACCCAGGGAGAGGCTCAGCACACACCGCAAGCCCACGAAAGCTTGTGGGGGGAACAAGCCTCCCTCCCCCTCGCCGTTTCCTCACGCTCCATCCTCCCTTGCAGGATGCAAGCCCTCCATGCAGGCCTCGACACCTTCCCCCAGATCCCCACTTCTCCGTGCCCCTTCCCAGCAACATTCCCGTGAAGGTTACAGGGCCCTGCTGCCCCAACTCCCCTTCTTCCTTCCCTCAGATGCACACTGTCCTCTCGCCCACTGCCCCAGACCACATGGCGACTGCAGGGTGTCCTCAGTCTCACCCTCCCTCCTGACGTACATGCTGGCACAGCCTCCAAGCACCAGGCCCCTCTGGCTTTTCTCCTAGCTCTTCAAGGTCCCTCCTCCAGGCCTAGTCCTCAGACCTCTTCTCTTCTCCATTGGCCCCAGCTCCCAGTTTTCAAGGATTCTCTGCCGAGTTCAGAGGCCCAGTCCAGGGCGCTGTCCTGCCTCCTTCCCCTTCCGCCTGGAGGAGCCCTCGCTGATGTTAGCTAGGGAGCTGCCCGCCCCCGACCCCCCACGACGACTCCCCAATGCCTTAGGGTGACGGGACGCCATCCTCCCCATGCCTGAGCCAAACCCTGGGGTCGCCCTGCCCCTTTGTGCTCAGGGGTCCCGGGGGCTGTCGAAGGCCTGTGGGATCCAGCTTCACAACACACCCAGGATCAGGCCCGCCGCCCACTGGAGTGGGGGGTCATGTGCTCCCAACACCCACTCTGTGCCACTGTTATGCCCTCCGGCCTGTGCTCCATGTGCTGAGTATCCCTGTGTCACCCTCACCTCCCCAGCATCATGAGCCCCTGCATCTGCTGATTTTAAACAATGAATGTCCCCAAACCATTGGCTCCCTCGAGTTCCTGGGCCCCCTCCCCGTGCAGGCCGAAGTCCAAGTCATTGCCCTTTCCTCCCCTCACTCTTGCGACTCCCAGGACCTCTGTCTCTCGGCCATTCCCCGTACACATTGGGAGCTGTGAAACTCCACCATGTGGACAAAGCTCCAAGGGCCCTTAGAGGCAGCCGGTTCCTTCCCACAAGACTCCAAGACCTGGAGGCCCACCCACCAGGGTCAACAGCACAGCCCCTCATGGCGGGACCCCCGAGACCCCTCGAGGAGGAGTGTGGAGTCACCCACGTGGGGAAAGAGAGGTGCGTCCACACCCCACGGCTCATGCATAACCAAGGCCCCGCTCTCAGCAGTGGACATGCGTGATCCTCACAAACCTGCCGGGTGCAGAGCCACCCCAGCCTTGCCACAGTGCCTGGGTATGTCCTCACCATGGCCCAGAAGACTCGGCTCAACAGCCACAAGCAAGTCTCCGCCCGCATGGCAGGGCACAGTGGGGCCAAGTGCAAGCCCAGCGGAACCTCCCTCCTTTCAACAAAATCAACACACATGCCTGAGGGCCCACGTGGTCCAGGTGTGGGTAAAATACTCTAGGGCAAAGTAAAGTCCAACAGCCACATTCTTGGACAAAGTGAAGTCCACTCGGGCTGTCCAGGGGGTCTGATTTCCCGCAGAAGGCCAGGAGATACTGAAGAAACACAGGTTCAAGGTGGGTTCTTCCTTTGACTTCGCAGACTGCCCTTTGTGTTTGTTCCAGCTGGGGACTGTCACCACAGGCTCAGCTGACCAATTCCCTGCTGAATGGAGAGAGAAAACAAAGCCACCCTGGAAAGGCATGGCCAGGCTAAGTGTATGCAGTAGGTAGTGGGGCTGCCCGCGGCTTCCAGACCTGGCTGGGCTCCGAAGGATGGATGCCATGACTAGCTGAGGACACCACGGCCCCGCTGCCTGGCCTCGGGGCCCCCCCTGCATGGAGGATGGGGTGAGTCCATCTTCTCACAGCCCATGATGCACACCCCAGGGTCAGCTCTGCCGACTCCCGGTCGCCTCTCGGCAGCTGGGTACCTGTCATTAAGCTGTGTAGGAGCTCCACAATCCACTAAAGGAGACCCACAGACCCTCATGTGCAGCTGCGAACATGACTCCCTGTCACAGACACAAGCCACACCAGTCCACAGAGGACACACACAGGGGCCCACCTCTTCCTCCTCTCAATACCCACCCACACACTCACACCACACACACACTGTACACATCC
>CAUYQG010058078.1:0-32435 GCA_963574415.1 Tarsius wallacei
GCCTGTAGTTCCAGCTACTTGGAAGGCTGAGGCGGAAGGATCGCCGGAGCCCAGCAGGTCGAGGCTGCGGTGGCCGGGAGCGGCCACTGCACTCCAGTCTGGGCGAAAGAGTGAGACTCCAACTCAAAAAAAAAAAAAAAAAAAAAAATACATTCAAAAAATGAATTATAGAGCAATTAAAAATATACTTAGTTTGGTTTCCACAAGGTATTGTTTTAAAAAAATTCAAAATTTAAAAATTATTGAATTCTAATATAATAAAACTGGCCAAAAAATGCCTGTACTTGTGTAACTATGCATTGTTAAAAGCATGGGATTATATGAAGCACAGAAAATATAGAGTGATATGCAATTTGTTATTAGCAAATTTGGAGAGATACTGATAAAGTTTGAAGAGGATGAAAAAGGTAGGAGGATGCCAGGAAAAGAAAAACAATGCTGATATTATCTCAGAAAGTAGGTTCAATTTAAGATATTTCTGAAAAGTTTGGGTCTATTAAGATAAATATGATTAAATCATTTAAAAATACTTATGACATGAAAATGATTAATCTATAATGTGAACTACAAAAAATGACATATAACATTCTGTGTCATCTCTATTCTGTTGGGGAAAAACTTGTGTATATACAGACACAACTTATTGCAAAAATTAAACTAGAATTTTATTAGTGGTTATTTCTGAGCATTGGAATTGCAGGTTTTATAGGAGACTATTTATAATTATTGCTTGTGATTTTTCTCCTTAACCTTTAATTTTTTTAGAAAATTCGGGACAAGGTAAAATTTAAGAGTTTCTCTTATTTAAAATGAATAAATAATGTTTTTTAAAATTTCCCAGAGGGTTTATAATGGGCATGTATTACTTTTATAATCAGAATAAAGAATTTCAGAAAAGGAATTTACTCTTCACTAAAATCTAAATTATCAATACCCATAACAGATTTAGCACTTATCTCCACTTCAGAGTCTAGATATTAATATTTTCTTCCTGTTATTCTCTGACAAAGTATTTGAAGTTAATGTTCCAAAAAATCTCAAAATCTACAGTATAAATCTTCTGAAAAAGGAAATAACATTATGTGTTATCAGTGTACTTCAGACATCAGTGTATTTAAGATCATGTTTTGGAAGAAACTTTTATATGCACCTGGTTTTTATTACTGTGCTCAAGAACTATTATTGACATTATTACCATAAATGACAATGTACAATAATATTCAATGCACAAATAAATCCAATGCCAAAAGAATGTCCATAGTTATTGAGTGGATTATACTCATTTTACATCCGAAATTGAAACCTCATACTACCTGTAAGTAGAGAGCACTATAACCCATTCGTCACCAGATCTATTTGCAGTAAATCTTTTATGAACCTTGTACAATCTGTTTAAAAATAAACATGAAGCCACAACTTACCAATGTATTACATATTTAGAAAATATGTAAAATAGGTACCAAAAGGATTTATGAGGTAATTAGAAGGGTATTAGTAGAGTTTTACAACAACACTGGAGCAGAAGGACAAGAGTAATATTATGAAAACAAAATCTCATAAATAACTAAAACAGGAAGTGAGAAAGAAAATGCCCTAAGAACATTTTGTAAAGAGAGAAATAATACATTTAAGAGATGGTCAGAATCAATTCCCTGAAGAAGAGTGTGTTTAAAATAGACCTTGAAAACATATACAAGTTCAACCAAGTAGAGAAAGAGAAAAAAACACCATGAGCAAAGGCCACAACGGAGGAATAATTAGAACATGTTGGGGGATCAGAGTCATGCACTCTGGGTGTAGAATTGGTGAATGTAGGTGAAGTCTAAAATGCTAAAATGAGACCACATTTTAAATTATCATGAATTTCAGAGAGAGAAGCTTGTTGTTAAATCACTAAATATAAGGCATTAGACTAAGTATTCCATTCATTCATTCATTCACTTAAAACCATTTACTGAGTATCTACTCTGTCCTGGGCATGGAAATAGTTACTGAGGATAAAAAAGAAAGTCAAAAGAGGCATCTTCTTCACCCTCATGAGGCTTATAGACGAATGAAGAATACAGACACTAAGCAATCCAACAGTGTCCATTGACATGAGCTACAAAACTGAGTTATGCAGAATTTTCCAAAGCTATATTGTTTGTTGAAATCTTCTCTGAGAAAGTGACACTAGAGATGGCACTGGGATGATCAAATGAGGAAGGAAGAGTATTCCAGGTAGGGGGAAGAGGACATTTGAAGATCTGGAAGGCAAGAAATACAAATAGCCCCTGGGCCTACAGTAGACAAAACGTGAGGGAACTTAGAATGGAGTAAGATGAGAAAAGTAGGACACAACCAGATTACTCAAAACAAAGCCCCAAAAGATTTTTGTTGTATGTGTTGGAGAATTGAGGCCCAAAGAAGCTAGAAGTCAGTGGGAGGCGTTTGCTCAAAGAAAGACAGTGCTCATTACCTACCTAGCAAAAATTTATCTGTTACAAGTTTAAAACTCTTTTCATTTAACAGTCCTGTCACTTGTGTTTAGAGCTTTGTTCTGGGAAGATGGATGGATTCAGGGTCAGTGTATAGGATACACAGAGCACAGAGAGACACAGGTTTGGGAGGCTGGTGATAAGAACAGTGCAAAAATCCAAACAGGAACTAATAATGACTTGGTCCTTTAAACTTTACCCTTTATATAAGATATTCATCTTCTAAGTAAATTATATATTATTTTGAACTACAACATAAACAAAGATTTAAAACACAAAAATATAAATATGGCAATATTTATATATTTTTAAGAAAGAATACATTTAGTCTTCAACATTTTCTTTCTAGGAATTTATCTTATAAACACTTTATGTATATTATATTTCCAGACCAGTTGTGGTGGCTCAAGCCTGTAATCCTAGCATTTTGGGAGGCTGATCATGGGAGGATTGCTTGAACCCAAGAGTTCAAGACCAGTGGGCAACATAGCGAGACCTTGTCTCACCAAAAAGAGAAAAAACAATTAGCTGGGCATGGTGGTGCACGCCTGTTGTCCTAGCTACTTGGGAGGCTAACGTAGAAGGATTGCCGAAGCTCTGGAGGCTGAGGCTATAGTAAATTGTGATTGTGCCACTGCACTCTAGCCTGGGTGACAAAGTAAGACACTGACTTAATACTAATACTAACAGAACAAAATAAAAATTATATTATTATATATTTTATTACATCAATACATTTACATATTGTAGATTGATATATGCATATCTATAGTTGTGTACACAGATATTTGGAAAAGGAATTTTATTGCAGCATTATTTATAATTGCAAAAGTCTGTAGTCATATGTCAATTAGTAAGGGAACAGTTAGATAAATTATTCCTTTCCTTTTTTTTGAGTTGGGGTATCCTTCTGTCCACTAGGCTGGAGTGCAGTGGCGCAATCACAACCCACCACAGCCTCAAGCCCCTGGGCTCAAGTGATCCTTCCATCTCAACTTCCCAGTAGTTGGGATACAGGTGTGTAACACCACACCTGACATATATAAATAAATAATTAATTAAAACAAATATATAACAATTTATTTATTTATTTAGGCTATCCTTCTACCTTGGCATCCCAAAGTGCTAGGATTTCAGATATGAGCCATCACACCCAGCTTTTATTTGTTTACTTAATTAATTAATTTATTTTGAGTCAGAGTCTCACTCTGTCACCCAGGCTGGAGTACAGTGGCACACTTACAGCCACCCCAGTGTCGACCTGCTGAGCTCTACCACCCTTCTGCCTCAGTCTTCCAAATAGCTGGAACTACAGACATACTTTACCTCACCCGGCTAATATTTTGATTTATTGGAGATACGAAGTCTTGCTAAGTTGCTCGGGCTTGTCTCGAACCCACAGGCTCAGGCAACTTACACGCCTTGGCCTCCCAAATTGCTGGAATTGCAGGCTGAACCACCAAGCCCAGCTATTTTTTTTTAAACTAGGAATAATTACTGTTTATTCTAAAACAATAAGATGAAAGATTCTGGACCAGGTTGGTAGTGGTCAGAAAAGAAGGTAGAGGACATTTATGTTCTAAGAACATGTCAAAGGTTGACTCTGCATGGCTTAGTCAAGATTGCAAAGAACTAGGAAGAAATAAAAGTCAAGATTACAAGGAGATTTTTGAGTCCAAGAGGGATTACATTAAAAAATAAAAATAAAAAGGCAAAAGTGGATTGGAGAATGTAGAGATACAATAAGGTTTGTTTTGAACACATTGAGTTTAAAGCACTAGCAATAAAACCAGAATCATAAGACTTTTTTGTATTACATTAAGAACCATTCCTTGAATACAAGTCTGTTTTATGTGAATGTTTTTAATAAAAGGACCTTTTAATGGTCTCATGTTTTCTTTCTTTTGTTTTAACAAATAATCAAATGCATTTATTTTGCTAATAGAGGAAAAATACGTGACAGCAACTTGTCACTACCTCCATGGTTCATTATACCTACTCTAACCCTACCTGGGTTAGAAGGCAAGCAGACTTTATCACTATATAACTATAACTTTGGTCCTATGCTATTTTTATCCCTTTTCTGCCAGCAACCTGATCTTACCATCTCCCAAAGTTGCAACATGCATATAAACAAATTTCACCAGTCATCCTTACTTTATATCCTCATCGTTGGCAAAAATCACGACGGCCCTGGAGTTGGGGGTGTCCAGGAGCTGTTTGATAATTCTATCAAAGTCAATGGTCCTGTCTTTGCGCTCTTGGGGGATTCTCACGGACTGGGCAATGCAGAGCCCACCTGTTTAAGAAAAGAAAGCAGAGTGTCTGTTAATAATGTTCTCACATAAATATCAAAGGAACCAGGGCAGGTAGTTGTGGAGAAAGGAATTTTGAATTTTGAGTGCACAGATGATGCTGCTGAGTGAGGAAGGTATACAACATCATGCTGAGTTCTGAGCTGTTGTTCATACATAATGTACTTTACACAGCATTGCACAAATCTTTCTTTTTATAATGCACTTATGTCTAATTATGGCCAGAAATGTCAATGGTATTCATTCTTAGGAGGTAGGTTTAGGTTGGCAGTTAAAGCAGGTGGGTTGGAGAAGGTCTTTAAAGTGAATGCAATATACTACATTAACACTACAATAAAAAACAGGATCAGGTAAAGCTCATGTTTATCTCTAGGACTACTTTGGTGTTTGCATTGCTAGTTTTTTTTTCTTTTCATATTCATCTAACTCTTAAATCTCTGTTCCAGTGGAATAAAACATAAAGAAAATAAGAACACCAACTATTGTAAATCATATAGCAAACTCTTATCAATCACATACTATGTGTCCAAGCTGTTATTGTTATATGAGTCTTATTTAATACCCTTTTAAACATTATAAAGTACTTAGTGTTACTCATTTTATGTTAGGAAAAAGGAGGATTAAACACATCAAAAGGTTTGCTTTTTCCAGATTCTTCAGAGTCATTATGATATTAGTTAGCATTATGATTTTCACTTGGGAAAATATATAGTAGTTTACTAAGCAATGGGTATACTTCCTATTTTCCTGTTTCTTTTATAGTAGTTGCACCTGGCCTTAGTATTGTTTTTACAAAACACACTTTGAAAAAGGCTGTATAGGTGAAAAGAATAGAGACGATATTGTAGAAAAGACCCTAAAGTCCATCCCAGGGGCAGAAGACCCAGGGACAGAGACAAATGGCAAACCTTGCTCTACTTGTAATGTGTTTGGGAGTTACCTGTAAGCAACAAGCATACAGCTAGAACATAGACAACTGGGAGGATGCTACTAGGTTTCCACAAACAGAAAAATATAAACTCTAATCCAAAATTGGCTCTCTATTACACTGTATTTCCAATTAGTCTTAGCTCTGTATAAGTGGCTCTCAACCTTCAGTGTGCTTGAAAACATTTGTGCTCCTTCTTCAAAATATACATGTCCAACAACACTGTGAACCAACTTGACCTAACTGGCAATTCACACGACAAAAGAGCATGTACTCTTTTCAAGTGCAAATAAAGCATTATGAAAGACAACATTTTGGACCATGAAAAAAAAAAAAAAATTAAAAGCACAGAAATAATACAAAGCATGTCATCAGACTATAACAAAATCAAAATAGAAATCAATAACAAGATAACAGGCAAATCTCCAAACACTTAGAAAGTAAACAATACACTACTAAATTACCTGTGGGCTTAGGATGAAGTATCCTGATAAATTTTAAAATATTGTGAACTAAATAAAAATTAAACTACAGCATATCAAAATTTATAGGCTACAGCTAAGCAATGTTTAGATGGAAACCATAGAATTATATGCTTATAAAAGAAAAGAAGAAACATCTAAAATAGTGACCTAAACATCCACTTTAAGAAGTAAAGGAGCTGAATAAATACCTCCCAAAGCAGAAGGGACATAATAAAAGTTAAAGCAAAGATCAGTTAATATGAAAACAGAAAAAATGGTAGAGAAAAACAATAAAATCAAAAACTGCTTTTTTAGTGGGCACAATGGTGTGTACCTGTGGTCCCAGCTATTCAGGATGCTGAGATTGGAGATCAATTGAGTCTAGGAGTCTGGGCAACATAGCAAGACTCTCTCTCTCTCTCTCTCTCTTTTTAGAGAAAGCAGGATTTATTGAGAGGACAGAAAACTCCCACAGTGGGAGGGGACCTGAACAGTTTGCCCATCTCCATCTCTTAAAAAAAAAAAAACTGCTTTTTTTTGCAAAAATAAGTAAAATTGAGAAATTAAATTGATAAAACTGGAATGCAGACTGAGAAAAAAAGGGAGAAATAGCAAATGGCCCTATTCAGAAGTGAACAAGAGCTGACATTGTTGATCTCATCTTAACAGTCTTATATAAACTAAAAATATCAAATTAACATTTTAAAAAGTATCAAAAATGAAAGAGTTAGGGTCATGGTTTAGCTGATGAATTCTGCCAAGCAGGAGAGGAAGACATAAAACATAATCTACATAATCTCTTTTAGAAAATAGAAGACAACATAACTCATTTCATGAGGTCAGTATTGCCCAAACCAGACCAAAATATTACAAAAAAATACTGACCAATATTACTAGTGGATATACTTGCAAAAATTCATAAAAATGTATTAATAAAACAAATCCAGCAGTATAAAGAAATGAAAATGCATCTTGATCAACTGGGTTTCACTCAAGAAATTCAAGGCTGATTCATTATTTGAAAATCAATTATAATTCATATATTGCCAGACTACATTTAAAAAAATGATCACCTCAACACATACAGAAAAAGCACTTAACAGAATTTTGTATACATGCTCGATCAAAATAATAAACATGAAGTAGAATTAGAAGAGAGCATCTTTATCCAAATAATAGGCATCTACAGAAAGTCTATAGTTAGCATTACTCTTAATACTCACTAATTATTACTACTGTTACTACTCTTAATAGTAAGAAACTATAATAAGGCAAGGTTGTGCAATAAATCAATGTTGTACTGGAAAATCTTGTCAAAATGAGAAAAGAAAAAGAAACAAAATGCATACAGATCTCAAAGGAAAAAATAAAATCAACACTATTTGCCAATGGCATGATTGTCTATGTAGAAATCACTCCCCCCCGCCCCAAACTACCAAAAACCTCCTAGGATAAGTGACTTAAGCAAGGCTGCAGGATATGAACACAACATAAAAAAGTCAGCAATCAATAAGGAACTATTGAAATTTTAAATTTAAAAAAATGTAATTAATAGTTTCACAAAAAAACATGTAGTGCTTAGGTAATGAAATATATGCAGGGTGTGCATATTGAAAATGTGAAAACATTAAAAATGAATCTAAATAAATTCTTCCCATTTTATCTGTAGGTTCTAAATCTCAGTAAGTTTTTTTTTTTAGAA
The DNA here is from genome assembly GCA_963574415.1 of Tarsius wallacei. NCBI lineage: Eukaryota > Metazoa > Chordata > Mammalia > Primates > Tarsiidae > Tarsius > Tarsius wallacei. The sequence goes on from CAUYQG010058078.1 coordinate 7,887, forward strand.
TTCATAATTTAGAATTCAAATTTAGAATTCAAATTTAAGATTTGTAATTCTAACACTTATATGGAAAGATTAAGAAAAAAGAAGAGCAAAAAAAAAATTCTGTAAAAGCTCAAATTTGAAGACTCACACTACCTAAGTTTAAGACTTACTCTCAAGTTACAGGAATTAAGACAGTATAGTATTGGTAAAATGCATAAACACTTAGATCAAGGGAACAAAATAGAGGTCAGGAAATAGACCAACACAGAGTCAACTGATTGCTGGCAAAGATGAAAAGGCAATCAAAGGAGAAAGGAAAGTCTTTTCAACAAATGATGCTGAAACAACTGTCTATCCATATGTAGAAATAATTAATCTTTATGTAGATCATATACCAAAATTAATTCTAAATGAATGATAGACCTAAGTGTAAAATATAAAGCTAGAAAACTTTAAGAAGAAAACAAAGGGGAAATATATATGACCTTGTGTTTGGAAATGAGTCTTTGGGTATGATATCAAAAACACAATCTATAAAGAAAAAACTGATAAACTGAATTCTGTGAAAATTAAAAACTTTTGTTCTGTGAAAGTCAGCATTAAGAAAATGAAAACACAATCCAGAGACTTTGATCAACTCACATATTTGATAAAAGACTGTATCCAGAATATACAGAGGGTGCCAAAAAAAAAGTAAAAACATTTTAAGAAAGGAAAAAAAATTGTATTAAAATTGTAATAATATATACTGATATCAAAAGAGGAATACAAGTCACCTTTGACTTCTGCAATTACAAAAGGTGCTCAAAGTGATTACCATCAGTGTCCAGATACTTTTGATTACGGCAAACTACTGCAGGACTTGTTGCTGTGCGAGGCCTCCCGGATCTTTCCTTGTGCACATCATACACGGTACCATGCATCTCAAACTTATCACAAATGTGTGCAGTTGTTAGGCGTGTTGGAGGTTCCGTTGCATACTCATGCCTCCATTATTGTTGTGCTTCCACAACATTTTCGAATTTCACATACCACTTCAAAATGGTCTTGTGCTTTCTGAACAACCATACTTCTGCCATTTTCTTTGACTGTCCTGCCTGTAACATGGTGACTCTAGCATTCATTTGATCAAGGCCATCTTTTCAGCGAACTGTATACTACACATTGTTAATGTGATTCAATTCAACATCTAAAAATAATACATAGATAACATCTATTAAAATGTGTATACTTTTGGAGGGTGCATGCCCGTTATAAATAACCCTGAAACTCAGCAATATAAAAGCAAACAATCCAACAACAACAAAAAAATCTGTATTCACATTTACAGAAGAGTATGGTTAAACACACATTTAGCTGGGCTCAGTGGCTCAGCCTGTAATCCCCCGCTTTGGGAGGCTGAGGTGAGTGGATTGCCTGAGCCCGCGGGTTCGATACCCGCCTGGGCAACTTGGCGAGACCTCATCTCTACAATAAAAAAAAAAAATTAGCCGGGCATGGTAGGGCGCACCTGTAGTTCCAGCTACTTGGAAGACTGAAGCGGAAGGATCGCCGGAGCCCAGCGGGTCGAGGCTGCGGTCGAGGCTGTGGTGGCCGGTAGCGGCCACTGCACTCCAGTCTGGGTGACAAGAGTGAGACTCCAAATCAAAAAATAAAAATAAAAAAATAAAAAATAAACACACATTTCTGGTCCCCGATTCTAGAGATTCCTTTTTTAATCTATTTTTTGACTTGGAGTCTCACTCGGTCACCCAGGCTGGAGTACAGTGGGATTCCCACGGCCACCCTAGCGTCGACCTGCTGGACTCAGGTGATTCTTCCGCCTCAGCCTTCCAAGTAGCCAGAACTACAGGCATGTGCTGCCACTCCTGGCTAATTTTTATTTTATTTTATTGTAGAAATGACGTCTCATCAAATTACTCGGGCTGTTCTCTAACCTGTGGACTGAGTAATCCCCTCACCTCGTCTTCCCAAAGTGCTGGGATTAACAGGCTTGAGCCACTGCGCCCGGCCTAGAGATTCTTATTTAGTAGTTTTGGATGAGGCATGAGAATTTGCAGCTATACCTAGTTTCCAGGTAATGCTGATGCTGCTGGTTTGGCAACCACATTGTTGTAGGCAAAACTACTACAGGTGGTCCAGATTTTGAGCAATACTCGCTTAGGCGTTTCCATATTGGTTATAGCCAGCTCAAGCAGATGTAGGATTTTTGCATTGATAGTCTAGCCAAACTTTTTAGGGAACTCTTAGGAACGTGAAATAGGGAGAAGGAAGAAAGGAGTGGATCACATGCTTTGTTAAAAAGCTTACGACAATGCAGAGAGAAAGAGCAACAGAAGTATCTCTGGGTAATGGGGATTATAGTCTCAATGTCATAATTTCTCCAAGTCTGGAAAGCATGGAGGATAGAGGGATGAAGCCATCTGCAAACTGTCCAGGGCTGCTGAGAAGAAGAAATGGCTATGTTACTACCTTCTCAGGTGGAGAAGGGGAATATTTCAGGATGGAAACCCAGCTCCCCATCAGGGCTCAATTACAGCTGAGTGATTAAGCAAATTGCAGCAAACCTCATTTGGCAACGTGATTAGTGGAGAGGCAGTCTGCACTCATGGATTGAGGGCTTGCCCAGTACACACCGAGGAACCGATGCATGGAGTTTCATGATTGCAGAATTGAAATACTTGTTCCCTAGTATAGAGAACTGCCCACAGGTGAGCAAAATCAAACAACTGAACAGAAGAAATTGGCTATTAACATGGTAATGGGAATAAAGCTGTTCATGAAGCTAAAATGTAAAAAAGAAGATTGGAAAACAGAGAAAGAGTAATAAACATGCTGTCTTGATCTTCTGCTCTTGGAAGGCTAAGTTGTACCTGCTGGAAAGACAATTGGATTTCTAGGAGAATGAGGCCGGTTTAATAATTCACTTGTATGCAGATGACTTCAAATCAAGCACTTCAGACCAAGCATGTCATGTGAGAAAACAACGCTGGTCCAATTTGTTTGCTAGCAAGCAATAGAATGGTACACCACCTCTACCCCATCACACATACACATACCTGTGTTCAAATATCAGTTAGCATATTTGTCAATAATGGTGATAACCCAGCACGCTACTTTCTCCTCTGACATATGTAATAACTAACTGGAGTTTGATGGTGCCAGTTGGTGTTGCAACTGCTAAATTAATTCACACTTCTGTGGGGAGCAAACCTGTAGGAATAATTGGACAGTCTCTCCTTAAACACTGCAATTGAAGAGCATGGCGCCTCAGCTTTGAATGAGAGTGCTCCCTGTCTGTGGCTTGAAGAGATACAAGCTGCTGAGGTAATGGAAAGAACTTCAGTGTTCCAGAAATCAATCTGCCTCTTGATTTGGAGCTGAAAACTGGTCAGTTTTCTGCCTGTGCATGGGAGCTAGCAATCCATAACAGCAAGAGGAACCCCAGGAGTCAGACCACAGACTGTTTCCAATAAAATACTTTTCTCTCCCAAATGATTATGGATTATTTTCCATCTAATAAGCAGAAGCAATAGAAAACAATTTAAAGCTTGCAGCTCAATCCTCTAAGAGCTTATACACAATACAGTTCTGATGATTCATTCTATTACTTAGATATGCCAATTTAATTTAGCAAATATTTATTGAGATTTCATTATGAGAAAGGCTCTGTAGGATTTTTTATAAAGGAATAATATATGTAAGCCATAGAAGAACCTTAGAATAACCTTGCTAAACTCTCCATTACAAATGGACCGAGGTTCAAAAAGTTTTAACAGGGATAATATTAATCATAGATGAAAGACTCAGTCCAACTGAGTTCTGTATCCATGCAGGAATCATTGTAAGTACTTTTTATCTATCAATGCATTTAATGATTATACCATCCTATGAGGTAGGAGGAAACAGAAATTCTGAAGTTAATTCATCCCAAATCACAAATTAAATGGCAGATCAGTACCAAGATTTCCCTCTTTTAATGTTTTATGGTAAATGAAAAGATAGTTTTATTGTCCTCATATGCTTTACAAATTAAGAGGATGGGGGATACACGTTATATAAGGGGTTAAAGATGGCTATAACACGTCTTGTTGGAGGAATCATTAAAGGTTTCATAGAAGAAAAATTTAATCTCAGATGGGATCTTTCACATCTGTAGAGGGAAGGACATTTAATGAAGGAACGAGAGGGGATCAAATTTGAAAGGTCAAGGTCACTGTGAATAAGATTGCCCAACCCTCCATTCCTCCTCCCATCTTTGCTGAGAGACTATTGATTTTGATTAGGGTGGTGAGGTGTCCAATCCCAAACAGCAGCATATCACTCGTCACAGCCAAAGTGGTCAACTCTGTTCCCCAATTTTCCCAACCATTTTTTTGAGTAGAAATGACCATGTGATCTACAAAATAGACAAAAATTTGCTGGAGACAGTTCTGGAAAACTTTTGCCTTCTTGAGAAGACAGCGAATGCAAGGGCGCGAGCGAGAGTTACTGGCATGGCTTTTTCCCCAACCTTGTATATATTATAACATATTATGATGTCTGCAGCTATTACTGTCCTCTTGGTGCCACTAGGCCACAAACAAAAGAAGGAAAATCAACCAACTACTTAAAAATGGGAAACCAGAAAAATAGAGGGAATCGGAACCCCTGACGTCATGCAGAGGCAACAGTATCAGCAACAACCTACTTCCTGACATGGGAGAAAATGAAACACATTTTATTGGTCAGCTAGCAGCAGTTTTCTGTTATAGTCTTCAATGATCTTTGCTTTCCAAGAATTCCGAGCTCAGTAAACAGGGAAGATAAACTTCCTGAATATAAAAATAGTCAAGAAAATTGCAAAGCCCAAGAGAGACCCAAGGAATCACTGTTGCAGTGAGGATGCAGCAGGAAAGGGAGTGACTGGCACCTGCATGGATTTGTGGACAAGATTGTTGGGTGGGAGAGGGAGACAGAGTGGGAGAGTGGAAGTAGTCACATGGAGATTGGAAAGAGTACCTGGGGCTGGAGGAGATGAGGGCAAAGATTTTGGTGATAGAGGCATATTTGTTGAAAGCTTGAGACTTAAAAGTTCAGAGCTCTTGACTTTTCTTAGCCACTAACTCTCTGCATCATTTTGGATACATCCACATTCCTTTCTGGATTGCAAGGGGAATGAGAGGAAAGAAGGAAGGCAGGAAGCAAGGAGAGATGAACACTGCAAGAAAATGCTCAGCAGCCAAAATGTAGACAGTATCTTGGGGAGCAAGGAGAGATGAGTTTGACTGCAGCAAGGTATAAGCACAGAAGTTAGGCTGGCAGGGTAAGGACTGGGTTGCACAAGACTTTGCATGACAAACTATAAGAAGCAGTATGCTTGGACAAGAAACTCTGCTTGTACCCTGCCAGTGAGGACCATGTCGTTCATTCCAAAAGGGATGCCTACTCGATCTGCACTCACTAATTAGAAGTTAGTTCATCATTTATCTCAGCCAAGAAATGTGGGACAGTAATTCTCAGTAAAATATATTCAGGAATTTTAGTGGCATTGTTTTACCTGAGAAATATTTGCATCATACTTTGGGACATGACGCGGCTTAAAGCATTCTTGGATAGAGCTGCATATATCCTAGCTGATCTGAACTTAGAACCTAAGAGCTGAAAGAACACTTAGTACATACAACTCTTCCATTTTACAGATCCAGAAGAGGGAAGTGATCAACCAACTCAACATCAGAGCTGAGACTGAAATTAAGCTTTTTGGTTTCCAATTTGACACTCCATCGGTTTGTTATATTACACTGTTAGTAATTTCTTTGCCATTTTTACATGCATATATTCACTTTTAAATATTTATTAAGTGACTGCCATGTTTCAAACAATCTTTTCATTGCTTGGGATATAGAAGTCAACATAAAATACAAATATTTCACTTGCACAGAGATGTATACAAATAAGGCAACTTTTCATTTTAACTTTCTTTCAAGATTGTGATAGCCTCTGTAACTGTTCTGAGCTTAGCTTACAAGCAAAATCCCAATGCAAAACATCTTGATATTCTTCTCAACATCTGCTATCTTGGCAGGTCATGTGTGGGTTAAACAAAAATGTGCTACAATTCAGGAAGTCTTTGGAAGGAACTCTGTTCCTTTCCCTGAACAAGAACTAAGAAATTGGTGGATTTTTTACAGTTACTGGTTTTCCCTATGGCTTGAACAGCCTTGGCAGTCAGAAACAATTGTCACTTGTCTCTAAGAAGCTCCTCTGAGATAATATCCCATTATGCATCTCTGGAAAATAAAAAGGAGGTCAATTCATGGAGCCAAAATGTTGCTGGTATTTCCAAACAACCATTTTTGTTTATTCAGTTCTTACCTGGATATGTGTGGGGAAAATGAAGCAGGCATATTTTACTATTCATTTTAAATCTTGAAAATTAGAGAATAATAAGAGAGCATGTCTGGGTAAGATTCATCCAGAGAACTTCAAATTCAGTGGGAGTTTATGTCAGGCATATATATAAAGAAAAACTATTTCATTATATTTCAAGGGCAATGGTTCTAAAGATATGCTCTTATCTTTGTGAATTTTCTAGTAATCTGTGTGTACATTTATTGTAGTACCATACTTAAGTAATTAAAAAATTTATGTACTGTTATTTTCCATGAATCAGTTAATAAGTGGCTTATGTCATTCTTCATTGTTTTTTTCACTAAAGCCATATATTTTTCCCTTAATAAACTGCTTCTATTGGTTCCAAAGCATTTTTTATTATTACATTCTTATTTGAACACCACTAAGTAACACGACAGATGGATTTAGTGGGGGTATGGGTCTATTTTATAGATAGGTGACTGCAGCTTGAAAATTAAGTTGAATTGTCCAGTGCTGCATGTTTAAAGGCCCAGCTCTGGGAAAAAATTTGAGAGCACCTGACCCTCAGTCCAGAGCTGTTTTCTTATCAGCTCCTATGAATTCTGATGAGATTTCCTTCACCTCCCACCCCTCACTTTTTCCTGCATTATATTTCTCCCATGAGTCAATAAAACTGAATAAATAGAATGTTTGTGACTCCTGTGTTGTCTTATAGGCCCTCAAATTCTTCTGAATGGTGAGCATTTTTGTTAACTATTTTATAATAGTGCCTTTTCCTTTAGTGAATCAGCACTAGATATTTTAACTTGATCCATCCAAACAAACAAATATGTCTCTCTTTATATATCCTTTAGAGGAGAAGAATGATTTGGTCTTCATCCTGTCAATAGGAATGGGGACAACTTATACTCAGATCTCTAGGCTTATTTTTTATGTTGAATAAAATGTTTAAATATATAGAATTTAACTTTGTAAAGAAATATGAAGAAAGCATTACTTTTATACCAGTACACATATCAATTTGGATAATTGTTTGCCACACTGGATATCAAAATTTGAGTTATATGGTATGATTAGCTGTCATTGAATTAGTGACTTCTGCATGCTAAATAATAAATTGAACTTTAAGAATTATGCTATTTTCAGCATCTTTTTCTAAAACTCTCTTCCTCTTTTTCTTAGTGTCTCTGATAAGGTTGATCAGTCCTGCAGCAAACTGTTATTTCTCTTAAGACTTCAAAGAGTACACATATCAATAAGAGCCACTTTTAAAAAATGTGACCATTTATCATTGTCAAAGAAGCCTTGCTATATATCAGTGTGTATATCCCCCTCAAAAAAGAATTAGAAACAAATTAATCTAGCACTTAATGCCTTTAGAAATATGCCACCAACATCATTTTTCAGAAAGGTTAGAGAAAATTGTTTCCCTTCCTCACTGAGTGTAAGATTTAAAATTTATTTTTTATCAGCTAATTCTTCTTTAAGCACAATTGGTAAACAAATATTCTAGTTAACTTCACAGTTTTTTCCTCTGTAATCAAAGCAGATGGCTTTGTACAAGTGCTTCCTAAGTCCCAGAAGAACAATTGAAGGGTTAACAGTAAAGGGCAAAGAATTCATTGACTTTTCTATATGTATTGGATAGTACAAGACATTTGAAGCAGATTTCCCTGTCTTCCAATTTACTGATCTGCTCTTTGGAGAAGTCTTGTTCATCCTCTCTCTGTTTTCTTTAGACAATTCCATAAGAAGTTGAAGTGTCAAGCCATGAAAGAGGCTAACAGACTTGGGAATTCAATCAATACTTAGGTTCTCAGGCACACTTGAAACTTTGAAGAATTTTCTGCAGTAAATATCCCCAGATACGGTTAGTGTATTCATTTGTAAAATAGATGTGAACTAGCTGACAGGATTATTCTGAAAATAAGCTTTATTCACCTCCATCCACAGGATGAACCATGCTGGTCTTGGGAGTATAGGGAGCAATTCCTCTGTCCAGAAATCAGGAAACAGATTCAGCTCCAACCATCTCCCAAGTTACTTTCCCAAAGCTGCAACTGATAAAGCCAAAGAGTTGCTCTAAGAAGATACCAACTCTTAGTATAAAACCAAGGTAATTTTTTTTTCTCCCAGAATTTGTAAATATACTTGTCTTTTGTGACATATTTATTTTTATTTTGTTTGATAATAGAAATAAAATATTTTTCATTCTTAATCACAGAGTATGTTCAAAAGAGAAATAAATAAATCACACACCTCTAATGATCTCAATATAAATTTGATCAATTGTATGCAACAGTCTTGAAGGAAGAGAGGGAGAAACATGCATGCAGATATCCTTAAATCCTAGAAAGAGACAGGAATGGTTGAATAAAATATAACTTGTTTTTAAGGCTTTGTGTTCTGGGTTACCAAAAAAAAAAAAAAAAAGAATTAAAGAGGATAAGACATTATTTTCACCTTTGTCATTATATATTCAAAAGTTATTGAAGTTTAGTAAATGAAATAAAAATTAATGAGAAGGCTATGTTCCATGCATAAAAATGAAACCACTGCTTTGAAGCTGCTGGATCTGCAAATCATTTTCTTCTGAAAAACAGTTCCAGCTTAGTATCAGAACAACACTCATGAGGATAGAATGAGGGATAAATATTTGTAGACATCATACAATTTCTACCCAGAGTATAAAAAGTCAGAAATCACATGGACCTTAGGTTTACCTGTTGGCCTGACAAATGCGAAATTACATCTTGAAATGTGATTACACAAAATACTGCCCAATCAACTGGATGTTAAATGCTTAATGCGAAATATTAAGAAAAAAGCATGTAATCTTGAAACAATGAATGTGGGTTTTAATTTAGGTTACACTAAGTAATCACCTTTATGATTATTTGAGTTTTGAGCATTAAGCTGGCTTTGACAAATTTCCTTTACATGAGGGGGAAATACATGTTTCTTCTCATTGAACTATCTTAATTTGAGACTAGGATCAGTCATATCTGACTTGCTACCTATTTGACAATATTGTGAGTTAAAGAAATCAAGGGAATGCCCACAATCATCCACATTTAAAGTCATTTGATGTATTTCTACATGGTGTGGATTCAACCCACGTTATCTGCTAAAGATGTCCCATGGGCTTAAACTCCAAAAGCTGTATCCACCCACACTAAAAGCACCTTGAGCTTCAGAAATAACTCTAACAGATAAATAAGAAGAAGAAAATTCCATAAATAAATATGGTAAGTAGAAGGGTGAGAAGGCATATAGAATAAAGAATCTTCTCTTTCTCTCTGACAAATGCTAGAGCTGACTTAACAATGGTGGATTGGAATCAAACTGTAACCAAAATGTAAACAGCTAATTGGAAAATAGAGACATCTGACATTTTAACCTGCCCTAGAATGCACAGTCTGCCCTGGGTCTCTGAAGTATAGGAGTTTATATGGAGTTTTGAGTATACACACACTGTGCCACACAATATTTTGTATCCAGTTTGGAGTTTTCTATGACTTGTACATTTTTGAACTAACTTCCCTTATAATCTACAGTTTTGTGCTATTTTATTTTATTATAGAGATATGGGTTACAAGTGAAGATTACCCACAGAAGTAGGCTACATGCAGGGGAAGTTTGGGCTTCTAACTGGCCATTACTCCCCCCTTTAGTGGACCGGGTACCCTTTGTATTGTCACATTATCCCCACCTTCCACCCTTCCTCCCTTCCCTAGCAGCGTCCAGTGACTTCTGATGCCTCCATTGTGCAATGTGACTAATGTTCAGGGCTCACTTATGAGTGAGAACATGCAGTATTCACTTATTTGTTTCTGTGATAGTTCACTTAGTACTATGGTCTCCAATTCCATCCATTACTGCAAAGTCCATAATTTTGTTCTTCTTTATGACTACGTAATACTTCATTGTGTATATGTACCACATTTTCTTTATCCAGTTCACTTTTCAATGGGCAGTTTCATGTTTTTGCAACTGTGAATAGTGCAGCTATAAACATGCATGTGCAGGTGTCTTTTTTGTAGAACAATTTATATTCCACTGGATACATTCCCAGAAGAGGGATTGCTGGATCATATGGAAGATCAATTTTTAGTTCTTTTAAGAATTGCCACACTGTTTTCCATAGTAGTTGAACTAGCTTGCACTCCCACCAACAGTGTAGAAGAACAAGCAGTTTTGTGCTCTTTAAAGGAAGAGTATACTAAGAATCATAAAAGGTTTAGTATGCACTAGCCCCTATTTGATATTTATGCATGATCGTCATTTAGTAAAATCACACCATAACACTACAAGTTTGATCAGAGACATACTGAGATGAGCGTGATGAGAATGGTCAGGCAATAAGAGGTGGACTGTCTGTAGGAAATATAAAAAAGAAAAACTAAAAGTCATTATCCTTTTATCTTTATCATATAACAGTTATTCTAAATAATATCAGAAAAAAAGACTAATTTCCCCCGAATCTTTTGTTGGTTTAAGTCAGGAGTCAGCAAACTTTTTTTGAAAAGTCAGATAGTATATATCTGAGACTTTGTAGGCCATATGGTCTCTGTCATAGCTACTAAACTCTGTTCTAACCCAAAACATCCAGATGCCCTCCACAACATATAAGCAAATTGTCATTTCCAAAAAAATAAAATGTACAAAAATACGTGGCCAGACAAATTTAACCTGTAGATCAAAGTTTGCTCATCCCTAGTTCTAAGCTATGGCTGCAGTGACTATTGAGTTTTAGTAAAATAGGCATAAGCTTTAAATCTGCACTATTTTTAGTGCAGATTTTAGTGCTTATCCCCTAATAAACATAATATTCTACATGGAAGTGAACTGGGAGAACCCCAAATTATTTCATTTCATAATTATTATTGGAAATAATTTTGTAATATATAGGAGAAGGTTGTTATAAAATGATTTCCTTTGAGTTCAAAGTGTGCCCCTAGGTAAACAACAGTTTTTCTTTATAAATGGACAAAGGAAAGTGAAAACTGATTTGCCCAAGATCAACCACTAGATAAATTAATCCTAATTGCAACACTAGATTTAATTATATAACACAAGCACTTATATCCCTCATGATAAACAAAATATAACCTCAGCCATGGGTAGGAGTAAACCTGAGTCACAGATTAGAAGTCATTCTTAAGTTTCTTGGTCAATGCTCAACTGAAAGTTGATTGAATCTAAATGGCAACAGAGAGAGGTATAAAGGGTCACAATTTGTAAATTCACCTGGTCTAACATCTTACAAACTACATCTCCCCATTCAAAACAGATGACATTATTTTATCATATTCATTATGTGATGTGCTGATATTTTGAAATGGATCTGCCAATATTTACTGTTAGCATGAGTCCTCTGCACTGGTGTGCAGATTTGGAAGGGAGCTCACGTGTAGACATGCACACACTACACACACACACACACACACACACACACACATACACACACACACACACACACACACCACAGGGTCCTAACTCCTGAAGTCACTGGTATTTTGGTAACCAGCATTTTGTAACTACATGTATCTGTGATTATGAGAATTGTGATTTACTTAGCTAATTAAACCAGGAAAAATTAGTGTGTTTCTCTCAATTTTTTTCAAAGCTCATTTTTCTATCACAACTTAATTGAGTTATTAGGTTGCAATAGAGACAAATTAAGATTCATGATGATGTTTTCTTCTCTCAGAAAAGATATTGACACTGCTGTTTCAGTTATATTTAAACTGTCACTTTACACAGGTATAGACAGTACTTTTAATTAAAAGAAATAATCTTCTGAATTGGTTTGATTAATATGTTGTTTGAGTTAGCTTTCACATAAAATTGGATTTATTAGAATTTCAAAATAAAATATCAGGTCAGAAACGCTATTTATTTTTTTAAAAAACAAAACTGCTGAAGTGTTTTATGTGTGTCAATAATTTTTCTTTGTGAACTTTTTAACTGCCAATAAAGTTCATGTGTAGAACTTTTAAGAATCTTTCAGTGATTTGGTTCAAGTAGCTTATATTTGTGTAGCAATTCATCTAAATGATATTCTTGATAAAAGCATTTCTACCATATTATGCCTCCAAATTCTTTTAACTCAATTCTTTTTATCCAACCAAATCCCTCTCCAAATCCTTCTCCTTCGTTTGCAGTTAACAGTAAATCTTAAGTTATAAATACTTTAATTTTTAGAGTCTATTTCAAAAGCACTATTTTCTATCCATTAAGTCAACATCTCCATGAGAAACTGGGCTTATCCTTTTATACTATTTATTTGTTTGTACAGAACTTTGGTGTTTTCAGTTATTTTTTATAACAACAACAACAAAAATGTCATTGAAACTTTTATTGAGCACTAAGTATGTTCCAGGCTTTATATCAAGTTCTTTATATGTATTATCTATTTTAAATTCACACAAATTTTAGAAAGTTGAAACTACCCTTACTTTCATTTTACAGATGTGAGAAACAAAGCACAAAGTAGTTAAATACTTTTATCTGAGTCATACAGATAGGAAGTGGCAATGCTAGAATTCTAACATAGACAGTCTGCCTTTAGTACCCATGGTCTTAACCATTCCCCACAATTCAAAACTTGGAAACTAATGTTAGAGAGATTAAAATCAAGGCCATGTAACCAGTAAGTGGTAGGCGCAAGATGTGAAGATAGGTTCCCTAACAAATAAATAAAGACTGAAATAGATGGTGAAAGTAATCTACCTACAATTAAAGTTACTTGAGATTAGGTCCAATGATAAAAACTTAGTCCTAAGTCTCCAAGCCCAGGGCTCCATTGTGGTTCATCTTCTGACAGAATGGAAAAGATGAATGCAAATTCCTCTTGTCCACAGTTTCCAAATGAGTTCTCCTTTTCTGAGAGATGTTAATAAATTGGTACTGTAGTCAAATACATTTGGGGAATACTGCCCAGTGTACTTCACTCTTGATGTTTTATAATGTAACTTTTATATAGTAAAGATTTTGAGAAGTTCTGTAACAAAGTCACATTCTTAATTATGTGCAATCAAAATTGCCTACATTTACTAAGTCCTTACTATGGTAGGAAGAAATAATGGCACCCCAATGATGTCCACGCCCTGTAATCTATAAATGTGTTATCTTACATGGTAAAGCGGAATTAAGCTTGTAGATGAAACTAATATAGCTAATCAGCTGACTTTTACATGGGGAGATTATTCTATATAATTTAGTTGACTCTCATAATGGCAAGGGTCATTATAAATGAAAGAGGGAAGCAGGAGGACCAGAGAGCAAGAAATTTGAAGCTGCTACACTGCCAGCTTTGAGGATGGAAAAGGGCCATGAGCTAAGGTAAGGCAGTGACCTCTAGAATCCGGAAAAGGTAAGGAATGAATTATCCTCAAGAGTTTACAGAAGGAAAGCAGTCCCCATCAACATGTTGATTTTAGACCACTGAAGCATATTTTAAACTTTTGACCTCTAGTACTGTAAGACAAGGCACCTGCATTATTTTAAGTCATTAAGTTTAAGGCGATCTGTTATAGCAGCAAATAGGAAACTAATAAATCATTTTTCTTATATAACATATGGCAACATTTAATTTTGAATATATTGGTCCAGCCTATCATTCTAGCTTAAGGAGATACCTCTTGAAAGTTTGGAGAAGATGTAATTCTAATGTTTTAAAATAGCACTTCTAAGATTGTAATGTACACAGGAATTGTGTAGATACAATTTAAAAGTACAGACTCTAATTCAGTAAGTCTGGGGTGGAGCCTGAAATCTGCATTTCTGACAGCCTTTCAGGTGACATTGATGCTGCTCATCTGATGTTTGCATTTACTGTGGCAAAATTTAAAGCATATTTGATAAAGAAATCTCCTGCCTTCTTAGGAAAATCTTTGTAAAAGGAATCCCAAGAAGTTACAAAAAGAAAATGGTTGGCTATCGATAAATGATCATGGAAATAGATTAGTATGTATTGTCCCATCTGTCAGTATTTATGACGCAGAAAAATTTCTAAGAAAAAGGGAATAGGAGGAAAACACAATTTTTTGAAGTCTCTCATGTCTAACAATTGAGATGCAATCTTCCTCACTAATAAGACAGAAGACATGTGAAGCTGAAAAGGTTTTATAAAATATTCTCAATTTGATCACAAAGTTGTTTTTTAAAAAAAACCTGTTTTAGCACTGCAAAAAATTAGATTTATATAGAATAAAATGCTAAATTAAAAAAAAGAATCTAGAGATTTCTGCCTTGTCCTATTTTTCAAATGGTAATTTTAAAATAAATTTCATTTTCAATGTTTCATACTTCCTTTATAAATACCCTTGTTCATGGAACAAGAAAGCCTCATCAATTATCTTATCTCTTACCTGCCTGAAAGAGGTATAAGAGCTTAAGAAAACTTTAGCGTGCCAAAGAGAACCATTTTCAACTACCTCTGCCAGAACAAAAAGAACAGATACTTTTTATTTTTTCCTTTCAGAGTAAATTTAGTGTTTGTTAAAGGTGCCAAGTTAAAATCCCTAGCAACGCATGCGTTTTCCTGACCTGCAAGTCTGGAGATGGTGATAAAAGCCTTTTCCTATGCCTGCTCAGATCCACAAAAGAGTGTGTTTCTTGGCCATTTCTACTTATCTGGTCTTCATATGAGGAGACAGAAATTACAGACTGAGCCCTTAGCAAGTTATCAATTGTAGTCACTTTGAGGATTAACTCAAATCATGGCATTTTGTACTTCTAGAAACCTTTGTTTAAACAGGATCACATGTATACAGTGCTATAGAATTTACAAATAACTTCATAATAGTAAACGCTTATAAACAATTTTCTGAGTTCATACTATGTGCTAGGCACTACGGGGCTTTGTAACAAGTACCTTACATGTTTAATGTTATTTACTTTTCATGACAATCTATGAAATAGGTACAACCATTCTTTTAGTTTTGCAGGTGCACAAGCTGAAGTACCAAGTTGTCACATACACTGCATAGTTGCCTACGGTCACACAGTTAGTACGTAAAGGAGCCAGAGTTTGAATCTAGAACCCTGGTTTCAGAACTCACCCTAACAAATTGAAGATGTTCTTCTCATCACAATTCCAGAAAATAGAAAACTACATTTACCAAATGCAAAAAAAATGACACCCAGGGAACATGATATGCCTCATATCACACAGAAAGTATGACAAGAAGTCATATTTTAGTGTAGTTATACTGTTTTCCGAGACGAAGGACTTCCCATCTTGTCTGGGCAGGGTCAAGGTGCTACCCTTTACTGAGTTTTACTAATAAAGATAGATTAAACTTTCCTCAAAAGAATAGAAATGAGGTAAGACCTTTTTAGGATTAATGAGGATATTAAATGTTAAATATTCCTGGCTTTCCAATTAAACAATAATTTAGCTTTTATTTTAACAAAGCAAACACACCTGTTTCTGATAGAAATGTGTCTGAGCCTTAGAAATAACACTGGCTGGATGAGATTCCCTGTAGTCTTCCGTCTCCTTTTCCTGACACCCAGCATACATGGTGAAGTTTTATGGGGAAGAACATAAGCTAATGTTTTCAGAATGAGGAGATACCCAAATGTGTCCAGGTGGTTGGTAAAGCTGGCTCTCAGCAGGAAAAAATCTTGACGACAACTGGGCTGGTATTTCAGAATAGCAATTCTTTTGGTTTCAATGACAATACAAACCTCTCTCACACACGCAGACACAGACACATGCTCACAAGCACACACACTTGATAGGTATATGGTTCTTGGGAAAAGGCATGCACAGCATGGAAACAGAGTTCAGCTGGGTATTATGGAAGTCGAGCTAAGGCATGAAAGTTACAGGTAGCTCCTCACCGACGCTTTCATTGTAGGACTGCTTGGTCTCTTGCCTCTGCTTACTTGCACGCATCTGTTGACTTTTACTATCCACAGAGAATTTCCTCTGCTTACACATAACTTCTGCTCCCTCATAACTCTAGTTTGCTCACATCTTTTTTTTAACATCTTTTTTATTTTAAAATTGTGGGGTACAGTTAAGGGTTAGGTATACAAATATGCATCATTCAGGCACTCTTGTTGATAAGGGGTGTCCCCCCCGTCCCCAGACAGATATAGACTACCGTTAATCCCACCTTCCTTCCCCTCCCTGCCCCCTCATAGTTTTCAGCCACTGTCAATCCCTTTTTATAGTATTACGATAGATGTTCAAGGTCCACTTATGAGTTAGAACATGTGATACTCAGATCTTTGTTTCTGTGAGAGATCACTCAGTATTATAAACTCTAGTTCCATCCAGGTTGCTGTGAGGTTCATGACTTTGTCCTTTTTATGGCTGTGTAGTATTCCATCGTGTATATGTACCACATTTTTTTTTAATCCAGTCCTCTTTTGATGCTCACATCTTACCAGTGGCTGTGGTACCAACTCTCAGAGCCAACATCATAGCTAACTGACTCAGTCTCTCATCTGTTCCATATGGTTTGATCAAATGTCCAGTCCTTATAAAATCGGTTGTGCAGAGAGGAAAAGAGGGCATGTTCTTTGTAACAAATATCATTATCCAGACTTTTTGTAGTTGAGACTATGGATGATGTGAGAGGAGATATAGGTAGTGCAGTCATGCCAAAGTTACCCTACTCAACCTGTTGAAATAAGTCTAGATTTGTCCACACCTTTATTATTTAAAACAAATAGAGATTTGTTTAGATTTTAAGGCTATCAAATAATAAGATTTTCATCTTTTTTGACAAGTCACTCCAATATTAGGTGGACCTCAACACAACCCGTATATCAACTGTGAGTAAATTTGTAATATACTGCTTTCTTATCTATATTGAAAAACTAAAACATTATCCTATGTTTTATTTAATATTCACACCAAAGTAGATATTAGAATAATAGATTCTATGGTTGAAAAGGAACTACAGAAATCTTTTATATTGGACATGACACTGTTTTCCCTCGATACCAAAGCAATGAGATTTCAATAACATTGAAATTTGTAATTTGCAGTCTACCAAAAAGCTAAATGATGATTATGTTTGAGGTCTCTTCTTTACTTTCAAATTATTCAGTTTGTATCTAACCCATTCAGTGAAGACCTGAGAATTCCCTGTATTCTAAGCACAGCGTCGGTCCTTGGGCCTTTCTCTCCCTGTTGTTGTAGTCTATACATTATCATGGGTCTCATCATAATTTCTGAACTTGTTCAGTACTTGCCAACTGGATAGTGAGTACCTGATTTCTTTTCTTTTTTTATTCTGCTTTATGGGGATATACTTCATTGAATACATTTCTGGAGTTTCTTAATATTGTTCTCCAGTTATTGTGTGCTCTTTTCTTTTTTTTTTATTTTAAAGATGTAGGGTACAATTCAGGGTTAGTATGCAAATATTGATTATGCAGGTACCCTTGTTGATGAGGCATGCCCCTCCCTCTCCTGGCAGTTTCATTCAACTGTCATTCCCATCTCCCTCCTCTGGCAGTTTCCCACTACTGCCAATTCTTTTCTTGTAGTATTATAATTGTTCAAGGTCCACTTATGAGTGAGAACATATGGTACTCTGTTCTTGGTTTCTGTGATAGATCACTTAGTGTGATAGACTCTAAATCCATCTAAGTTGCTACAAAGTCCATACGTCTGTCCTTTATGACTGTATAATATTCCATTGTGTATATGCACCACATTTTTTAAATTGAGTCCAGCTTTGATGGAAATTTATGGGTATTGCGTTGTATCTGTAGATTGCCTTTGGTAGGATGGACATCTTAATAATGTCGATTCTTCCTATCTGTGAGCATGGAATATTTTTCCATTCTTTTGTGTCTTCTTGGCTATCTTTGAGCAGTTAAGAAGCTATAATTAGCAAGGCCTTTCCATTCTCTGATTCACCCTGCAACTTTAGTTATTCCCATGCTACCTTTGTAGTTTATTCCTTATCCACAAACTACCTGCACTACTCGCTACCTGAAGCTCTCCTTTCAGTCTTTTAACTGAATACTGAACAATAAGTAAAATACTATTGCCTAAGCTGTATTAGAACAGCCATAAAGAAACTTGCTTGGAAAGAGGGATCAACCTCTGCTTCCCCACGTCCCCTTTGCCCCTCTTCCTCTTCTTGCCGACGTTGACTTAGCTGTGCCCTTGGGATAGGAAATGGAGCATTCTGCTTTCTTCAGTTATGTTATTCTACGTTCTCATGTTTTTCTATGTTGCTCTGTGGGCTGGCTGTTTATTTTTATGCTGTCCTTTGCACTTTAGGCATTTCCTCCTTGTAGAGTATTTGGGTTGCTTAAAGTGCTTTCTCTTTTAAAAGTACAGCAAAGAAAAAAAACAAAAACAACAACAACAAAAAAGTACAACAAAGAACGTAACAGTGTAAAGACAAACAAAACCACTGTCCTACATGTCTGCATGAGGGTTACTATGCACTCATGAAAACTGGCTTCACTTTAAAAGGAATCTCTCGCTCCTGAAAGTATAATGACACCATTGATGTAAGTCAGAAATACGGGGCAGCCCAAAGCAAAGATGCAGGACTAGCACCTGCCCCAGCGTGTCATTACACCACAGCTGTGTTGTAGCCTTTGAGCTGCTCTGAGCCCAAGATCTGCGACCCCTCCATTAAAAGGGGTGGCTGTCACATGTCAAGGAGGAATGCAGCCATGCCAGCCTCAGAGGCGATGTTGCCTGGACTCAGTGCTTGGTGTGTGGTGGGGATTTAGATTCGGACTGTGTGGTCTCTGAGGACAGGCTAGGACGCGTCTGACTGCAGGCCATCCTGTGGTCCTGATGTCTGTTTCCTCTTGCCTTGGCCTCGTGCGTGCAGGTGAGCCTAGGCAGGCTGTCAGCAGCAGGAAACACCTTCCTCCCTGCAGGGCAGGCTAACGTCGGAATTCACCCTTGCAGGGACCCAGTCGCAAAGTCTCCTTTCAGAAGCACAGCCAGGATACCTTGCGCCCTACTCTGCAGTAAACAGGTGCTGTCGTCGGAAGTCAAATGCGTGTCACGTCACTTGTGAGGCTTTTTTGACCATCACGCCCTGCAGTTGCCTTTCCGCCTTTTTGAATCTACTGATGTCTTGACAGGGGGGGTCACAAAATGAACTGCCTCTGGAGCAGGACAGGGGTAAGGCAAGGGAAGCAGCAGGATGTGAGGAACAAAGCTGTAAGTGCTGTGCTAAATGGACCTGACGCTTAGCTTCAATACTGGAGAGTAACAGGGAGTAGTGGGGACTGTGGCACACTAGAGGGCACAGGCCATGCCTTAGGGCAGCTACTGTACACCTCTGGCTGATTTCTGTCTGTTGCTGTTCTTATTTATTTATTTTTTTTAGAGAAGGGTCTTGCTGTGTCACTCAGGCTGGGGTGCAGTGGTGTGATTATAGCTCCCTGTCCCTCCAACTCCTGGGCTCAACTGATCCTTCTGCCTCAGCCTTCCAAATAGCTGGGACTACAGGTATGCACCACCATGACTGGCTAATTTATTTTTATTTTTATTTATTTATTTTTTTAGAGATGTGATCTGTGTTGGCCAGACTGGCCTGTTGTTTTTAATAACACCTTTATCAAGGTGTTACTCACCTACAATTCAATCCACACACAGTTCAGTGATTTTTGCTGTATACATAGAGTTGTGCAACCATCACCACTGCTGGCATTATTTCTAAATAATTGTGTAGACTATTGCCATCACCTCCTAAAGAAACCACACACTTTATCTATCACCTCCCTCTTCTTGCACACACACAAACGCATCTGCTTCCTGGCCCAGATTTCAGCAGCCACTGATCTCGTTCTGTCTTTATGGATCTGGCTATTTTGAACGTCTTACTATAAATGGAACCACGCATTGTGTGGTCTTCTGTGACTGGCTCCTTTCACTGAGCATACTGTTTTCAAGTTTCATCCATGTCGTAGCACGTGTCAGTATGCCACTCCTTTTTATGGCTAGATAATCGCAGGTGTATGGTTATATGCGGCATTTTCATGCACCAACGGATATTTAGGCAGTTTCCACCTTTTGACAATTGTGAATAATGCTGCTATGAACATTTAAGTACATGTTCTTGTGTGGACGTATGTTTTCATTTCTGTTGTCTGTATACCTAGGAGTGGAATAGCTGGAATCATATGGAAACTTCACATTTAACTGTTTGAGGAGCCGCCAGGCTGTTTTCCCAAGTGGCTACACCTTTTCGCATTCCCAGCAGTGGGGTCTGAGCATTCCAGTTCCTCCACACCCTTGTTAACACGTGGTCCTATCAGACTTTTTAACTGTAGCTCTCCTCGTGGGTGCTCGAGGCGTCTCATTGTGGTTTTGATTTGCATTTCCCCGATTGCTAAGGTGTTGAGCATCTTCTATGCTTATTGGCCATTTGTATGTCTTCTTTGGGAAGATATCTACTCAGGTTCTTTGCCAGTATTTTTTCTTTTTACTCAATTGTAGAAGTTTTTTCATTTATTTTTTTATTTTTTATTTTTATTATAAAGATGTGGGGTACATTTCAGGGACAGGTATACAGACATTGATCACGCAGCTACCCTTGTTGGTGAGGTATGTCCCTCCCTCCCCTAGCAGTTTCCCTCAACTGCCAATCCCCCCCCTTCCCTGACAGTTTCCCACTGCTGCCAATCCCTTCCTTATAGCATTATAATTGTTCAAGGTCCGCTTATGAGTGAGAACATATAGAACTCTGTTCTTTGCTTCTGTGACAGATCACTGAGTATGATCGACTCCAAATCCATCCAAGTTGTTGCAAAGTCCATATATTCTAGATACAAGGTCTTGATCATATGTGATTTGCAAATATTTTCTCCCATTCCTCACTGTCAGTTGGAACAGGAACCTCCAGTGACCTGTGATTTGTAAGGATGTGTCCTTGTGAGGCAAGCACTTCTGATTTTTGAAGAGAAAATGATTTTGTGCGAAATATCCCTTTTAAAGTCTCAGCTAACTTAGGTGTTTGCATTTGTCTCCGTGGGGCATTTTGCTTTTGTATTCCTCCAGTGACGATGCAGGTGAGAGCCCTGAGGCCATGTCCTTCCCCACCACGGCCCAAGTCAGGCCCCAGCAAGGCCACTACCCCATGCCCTGGCTCCAGGCATGCCTCTGTTGTACAGTGTTACATGCCCCTGAGGGGAGCCATCTGCCTGGCGCCCTTGCTCTCCGAGGGGATGGCACAAGTCACCTGGCATGGTGGGTACTGACAAGCTGCTGTTCTGCTCAAGTCATCTCCGAGGGCGGCCTCCTTTTCAGCAATGACAGCGTTAGGCTCTTGCAGGTGGCATTGTCTCTCAGGTAACAGATGTGAGTTGGAGACTGGTGCCACCCGAATTTGTCGGGGACAGCTAGCACAGGCAATAGGTGCTGGCATCTAGGCCTGGAACGAAGGCCTCCTTGCTGGACTGGACCACTCTGGTCCTCTGCCTCCTGAGGACCACCCCTCTCCAAGGGTCCTGCTTCTCCCTGAAGTCTGCAGTCCCTGCCCAGTACCCCTGCCTGAGACAGCCCTGCGAACGTGGGCTGAGGGAGGGGTAGGGTGCAGCAGTCCCCCTTGGAGGAAGTGATGTCAGAGTAGCTCTCTAAGAACAAACCATCCCTCAAACAGGTCCCGGCACCAGGCAGGAAGCAAATGGATGAGTGAATGAGTAGCTCAGGTCACCTCGGAGGTGACTTGAGCAGAACAGCAGCTTGTCAGTACCCGCCAGGCCAGGTGACTTGTGCCATCCCCTCGGAGAGCAGGCAGCCATCCAGCGGAGAGAGGGGAGGGGCAGCCCACGCAGGCAAGCTGAGGAACGGTGTGGAGGTGCGGGGCTTGACGCCTGACTCACCCCCTTCATGGCCACTTGCCTCAAAGTGACACAGAAACCCGCTGTTGTCTGTCCATATTGCTACACCCCCTAGAGGAAGGAATGGCATGTCTTCAGGTGCTCCTGCACGTACCTACATTCCAGGGTGCTAACAAAAGGTGTGCTTCCCCTTATCTCCTGTACACTCCCAGTAAGTAACTTCAAAGAACACTTAACTTCCCTGCAGACTACGCCCATGTAACTGAGAGATGTAAATCCCCATTTATTCCCTTTTCTTAGTAGTCACAGGCTTGTATGACTTTTGTGTCAATGGAACCCAAGTCTTGTGATTTGTATAACTTTTGCACATAGCGACATGTAACGAGGTATGATGTCCTAGGCCTTGTTAAGTCCCTTTACTCTATGGCAAGCTTGATTAATGCTTCTCCTGGGTGTTACTGATAAAAAGCTGTGCGAGACCTCTGGTATCTGGTGCCAGGAAATGTGGACCATAAAATCTCATTATTGACAAAACGCAGCTGTAATTACCGTTCTATACAATGTTCTACAAGTCACATAGTAAGTGTGTCAGTACCAACGACCCTGAACTTACAAAAGTGGACTGCAAAACTTGAAGGGTGAGCAGCATCACTTTAAGAAGCCAAAAGCCCACTCTGCTCCCCAGATTCGAATTCAGAAGTAAAACTCTGTCTACCGGTTCCCTGACACGTTGACTTATTGGTATCAGGGGAGAGCAGCTGAATTGCTGAGTTACTTGGACCATAACAAAACCAACCCGTGTGGTGGCATCTCCAGGAGGCCCTGTCTATTCTCTGCTCTAAGATAAATTACAGTTGTCTGTGTGGCCTTGGGGAATAGCTAGGGAGACCTGGGTGGAGAGGTTCTCACTGTAGGCACAGGCAGGGAA
The DNA here is from genome assembly GCA_963574415.1 of Tarsius wallacei. NCBI lineage: Eukaryota > Metazoa > Chordata > Mammalia > Primates > Tarsiidae > Tarsius > Tarsius wallacei. The sequence goes on from CAUYQG010058078.1 coordinate 30,943, forward strand.
GGCTTCTCTGAGGAGGTGGCACATGACTGAGCCCTAGTATTGACCATATTTCTAGCTTCTATAAATGCGAAGCCCTAACATCCATCCTCCATACATGTGCGGAACACTCCTTGCTCTGGACAATCTCATGACGTGCCTGAGTCACCTTGCCTTGGCCTTCTGCCTATCTTGTCTTCCTCACTGCCCCAGGAAGAGTCCTCCTCCCAGGGACGCACTTTTCAGATGCAATCCAACAGGGAACACTGATGGTTCCTGGTAGAATTCTCACCTCCCTCAAACACTATCCACCATTCCAGCATCCATACCCCAGCCACATCCCCTGGGGGCTCTCACACTGGGGCCTCTGTCCTCCTGTCTTAGCCATCTCATGGCAATCACCAGACCACTGGGGACAGCCCTATGCCCCAGAGCCCTAGAAAATATTCAAACTAGCCCATCATAAGCCTGCTCACCCCACCTTGCCAGTTCTTCCCCTGGAAACCGCCACCAAGGCTCCTGGCCACAGACCCTTCCTGTCCCTTTGGCTCCTGACCACCTGATCTGCTTCCTGACGTGGCCCTGCATGGCATGCCGTGGCCTCTTGGGTACTGTGAGCATGAGCTGTCTTCAGTGGCTGTCATCTCCTGAGCTGGGTCTTACTGTAATACACACGGATTCAATGACGATGAGGATGATGGTGGTGATCCGAACAACCACGCTGCACTGCACTTGTGAGGCGCCAAGCCTTTTCTCAGCACTTCACGGAGCCCTCGCAACCCTGTAAGGCAGGCATCATTCATACGTCCCTTTTGCAGGTGAGGACCCAAGGCTCAGGGGGGTACATGACTTGCCTAGGGCCCCACAGCAGATCCCCAAGTGAGCTGGGCTTGGACCCCAAGCTCTCGGACTGCAGACTCCATGCTTCTTCATGACATGGCAGGGCCCCTGGAAACCCCGACCGGGCCCCAGCTCTGCCTCCTGTGTCTGGTCTGGGACCCCAGTCCCCATGGGGCTGATCCCCCTCAGGGTGTCAAAGAGCTCTCTGTTCCTGAGTTCTGGGTTCATGGCAGGCCTGGACCTGCCCCAACTTCTCTGCTGTGCGGAAGATCAATCCCTGGTTCTAAGACTGTGCCAGGCCAGCTGTGGGATGCCCTACCGTAGGGCGGGGACCCTGGCTCCCAGCCAAAGAATTCTGGCTTTTGCCGACTCCATCCGTTCTGAGAATGTCCTGAATGCTGGGCCAGGGCCCTCGGGTAGATGGTTTGTGGGGCCCCTGGGTAGACCCTGCTTCCCGGAACCTTCTGTCTTCAATGGGACCCACCTCCAGAGCCACCCAAGTCAAGTTGTTGCTGACAAACGTGCCTACCCGACGTGAGGCCAGTAAGCGATGACGCCAGGCGGCAACTCTGGACTTGTGCTCCAGGCACTGAACCGCCAGCCCCTGGAAGTGCTAAAGGGCTTGGGGAGACTGACTTCCACTGTTGCAAACTCAGCCCCTTGCGCACTGAACTCTG
>CAUYQG010058079.1:0-14924 GCA_963574415.1 Tarsius wallacei
CCTCAGCCTTCCAAGTAGCTGGAACTACAGGCGCACCACCATGCCCGGCTAATTTTTTTTCATTTATTGTAGAGATGAGGTCTCACCAAGTTGCCCAGGCGGGTCTTGAACCTGCGGGCTCAGGCAATCCACTCACCTCAGCCTCTCAAGGCGCAGGATTACAGGCTGAGCCACCGAGCCCGGCATGAGACAACACTTGACCCCAGGATGTCTTCAAAGTCTGTATGTGAGAAAGTTCGGTTATTAAAAACTAAATGTCTCAAATGACTATTGAGTGTCATTTCAGTAAAAGGATGACAGTATAGGGTACTTAGATTGGTGGGCTGACCTATTGTGATATTTGCCATCTAAAAATATGTTTACAGTTGGACACAGTCAGTTGATCTGTTACAAAAGAATGGTGCAAAAGGAAACTGTCATCCAAAGAAAATCCAGTGCTTAGATTTATTACAGTTTTAGCCAAATCACGATCAAATTTTAGGTAGGTGGCTTAATTCACACCAAGGATTGACTAATGATGTAAAAAGCAATCAATATGAACCACTGAAGTACTGTAAGTAAAATAGTTAAAAGCAGCTGTAAGTCAGCAATAAAAAAAAAAAATCTAGGAAACTAAGAAAAAGAATAATGAAGGTTAAAACATGAAAATCTGTAGGCTTCTACAATAGAAGAACTCTGGAGGAATCTCCCAGCATCTCATGTAGTCGTCATCTACTTGATTCAAAGTACTTAGGTGGAGTTAGCACCTTCCAGAGACAGTTTTAGTGGAGGTACACATGAGAGTGTGTGCGTGTTTATAAGGGGTTTAAGACCTCTCAAGATACTTGTGGTGTCTGATAAGAATAGTTCTGGGGAACGGTGATTTGAGTGTGTTATGTATCTTTAAATGAAAGATGTGAACCCAAGAATGAAGCTTTTGGTCTTTGAGTAATGTAATGGTATTTAATACCATGAGATAAGGTCCTTTCCATCCAGGTTCAAAAGCAATCTTTTCCTGATATCGTGTTGAGAAAATTAAGTCCCTGGGTTTTAAGTCATGCGAAGTTTATTATGAGAATGTTGAGAAAAGACTGCTCATAGCTATTGATCAAATATATAAGCAATTTGTGATGTTTAATAATGTCAGCAAGTATTATATAAGTTATTTGTTAAGTTTAATAATGTCAGCAATAAGGCAGACTCTAGAATTTTGGGAGATATTCCTAGATACATTGAGTATTAAGTTATCAGTTCATAGGAATAGCTACTAAGGACATCTGAGGGAGTTAATCTCATTGTTATTAAAACTTGCATGAACAAACTGTAGATATACACTATAATATAGATGAATCTCAACATAATTATGCTGGATGATAAAATCCAGACAAAACATGGTACATAATGCATAATTCTATTTTTATAAAATTCTGAGAAATGAAAACTGATCTATAGTGACAGCACACAAGTTGTCTTCTGGAACCAGAAGTGGAATATGAAGGGGCAGGAGAGAGAGATTACCATGGGGAATGAGATATCTTTTGGAAGTTATAAAAGTGTTCTTTATTTTGATTCTGTGAAGGTTTCATGGGTATAAATACGTATGTGTAAACATATAAAATTGCATGCCGTAAATATGTGTAGTTGTATATTAATTGCAACTCCATAAAGTTTTTAGTAAAAAATTTAAAATGACATGTATCATCATAATATGATTTAATTAAAAGAAGATATATGTCTTGGAGATACTGTGGGTTGCAGATATTGTGGGTTCCAGACCATTTCAATAAGTGAATTGTACAAAGCAAGTCACATGACTTTTTTGATTTGCATATAAAACTTTTGTTTATACTGTACAGTAGTTTATTAAGTGCATAATGGCATTCTTTACAAAGCAATATGCATATATACTTTACTTTTTACAATATTTATTGCTAAAAAATGGTAATCTTTTGAGCATTCAGTGACTTGTAATATACCTGCTGGTGACAGATCTTGCCTTGTTGATGGCTACTGACTGATCATGATCATGATCACTAAAGATGGATAAGGGTGGCTGTGGAAATTTCTAAAAATAAGACAACAATTAAGTTTATCCCATTGATTGACTCTCTTTTCATAAAATATTTCTCTATATCATGAGATGTTATTTAATAGCATTTTACCCACAGGTGAATTTCTTCCAAAATTGGAGTTTATGCTTTCAATCCCTGCCATTGTCTTATCAACAAAGCTTATGGAATATTCTCAATCCTTTGTTTTCTTTTAAAGATATGGGATACAATTCAGGGTTAGGTATACAAAAGGTCATTATGCAGGTACCCTTGGTAAGGAAGTGTGCACCCCCCCCCCAGCAGTTCCCACTACTGCCAATCCCTTTCTGATACTATTATGATAATTGTTCAAAGTCTGCTTATGAGTGAGAACATGTGGTACTCAGTTCTTTGTTTCTGTGATAGATAACTCAGTATTATAGACTCTAAGTCCATCCAAGTTGCTGCAAAGTTAATAATTTTGTTCTTTATGGCTGCGTAATATTTACTCCAACAATCTTCAGAATGTTTTGCCCAAAAATAGATTACATTTCAATAAACTTTCTTTGCTCATGCATGAGAAGTAACTCCTTATTTTTTCAAGTTTTATCATGAGATGACAGCAATCAGTCACATCTTCAGGTTTGACTTTTAATTCTAGTTCTCTTGTGATTTTTACAACGTTTGCATCTACTTCTTCCACTGAAGTGTTGAATCCCTCAAAGTCATCCATGAGGGTTGGAATCAACTTCTTCCAAACTCCTTTTAATGTTGATATTTTGACCTCTTCTCATGAATCAGGAATACTCTTAATGACATCTAGAATGATGAATTCTTTCCAGAAGGCTTTAAATTTACATTTTCAGATTCACAAAAGAAATCACTATCTGTAGCAGCTATACCCTAACAGATGTATTTTTCATATAATAAGACTTGAGAGTTGAAATTCCTCCTTGATCCATGGTCTGCAGAATGGATGTTGTCTTAGCAAGCATGACAATAAGATTAGCCGGGCTCGGTGGCTCAGCCTGTAATCCCGCGCTTTGGGAGGCCAAGGTGAGTGGATTGCCTGAGTCTGCAGGTTCAAGACCCACCTGGGCAACTTGGCGAGACCTCATCTCTACCATAAATCAAAAAATTAGCCAGGCGTGGTAGCGTGCACCTGTAGTTCCAGCTACTTGGAAGGCTGAGGCAGAAGGATCGCCGGAGCCCAGCAGGTCGAGGCTGCAGTGGCCGGGAGCGTGCCACAGCACTCCAGTCTGGGCAACAGAGTGAGAATTCAACTCAAAAAAAATAAGACATAAAAGTTGAAATTCCTCCTTGATCCATGCTCTGCATAATGGATGTTGTGCTAACAAGCATGAAAATAACATTAATTTTTAATCTTTCTTTATATCTCCAGCAGAGCTCTTGGGTAGCCATATGCATTGTTAATGAGTAGTAATATTTTAAGGTAAATCTTTTTTTCTGAGGTAGGTCTCAACAGTGGGCTTAAAATGTTCAGTAAACCATACTGTAAATAGATGTGCTTACAAGACAGTCAGCCTGTTCTTTGCTGCTTTAAAGTCAGGCATTGACTTCTCTCTAGTCATGAGAGTCCTAGATGGCATCTTAATCCAATACATGGCAGTTTCATCTACATTGAAATTCTGCTTTTTAATATAGTCAGCTTCAACAATGATGTAGCTAAATTGCCTGGATCTAGCTAAATTGCTACAGCTTCCACATCAGCACTTGGTGTTTCTCCTAGAACTTTTATGTTATGGAGATGGCTTCATTCCTTAAAAGCTCTGAAATAACTTCGACTAGCTTCAAACTTTTCTTCTGCTGCTTCCTTACCCCTCTCAGCTTTCATAGAATTGAATAGAGTTATCAACCTGCTGTGGTTTAGGATTTGTCTCAAGGGAATGCTGCAGTTGGCTTGATTTTCAATTCGTATCACTAAAATTTTCTCCATATCAGCAATAAACTATTATTTTAAAAAATCATTTGTGTGTTAACTGGAGTAATACTTTAAATTTCATTAAAAAATATCTTCTTTGTAGTTACAACTTGGTCAACTGTTTGAGCAAGAGGCCTAGCTTTTGGCCTGTCTCAGCATTTTTTTTTTCTTTTTTTTTAAGTTGGAATCTCACTCTTGTTGCCCAGGCTGGAGTGCAGTGGCATGCTCACAGCCACCACAGCCTCGACCTGTTGAGCTTAAGCGATCCTTCCACCTCAGCCTTCCAAGTAGCTGGAATTACAGACGCACGCCACCAGGCCCAGCTAGTTTTTGTGATTTATTGTAGAGACATGGTCTCACCAAGTTGCCCAGGCTGGTCTCAAACCCCCAGGCTCAGGCAATCCTCTTGCCTTGTCCTCCCAATGTACTGGGATTACAGGCTGAGCCACCACACCCAGCCCTGTCTCAGTTTTTGACATGCCTTCTTCACTAAACTCAGTCTCCTTTCTTGCTTTTAAATTAAAGTGAGAGATATGCAACTCTTTCTTACATTTAGAGGCCATGGTAGGGTTAATAACTGGCTTAATTTTAATATTATTGTGCCTCAGGGAATAGGCCCATGGAAAGGAAGGGATATGGGGATATGGTTGGTTGATGGAGCAATCAGAATACACACACATTTATTAAGTTTGCCATCTGATATAAGTACAATTTGTGATGCCACAAAAACAATTACAATAGTAACATTAAAGAACATTGATCACAGATCACCATAACAAATGAGCAAGTTTGAAGTATTGCATAAATTACCAAAATGTAACACAGAGACATTATGTTAGCACATTATTTGGGGAAAAATAGCACCGATACACTTGCTCAATACAAAGTTGCTCCAAACTTCAATTTGCAATATCTGTGAAGGGTAAATATAGCAAAGTACAATATAGTGAGTTGTGCTTAGCCAGTTTTCTGTCTTGAAAGTTAACAGTTTTTGGAAAAAAGAATTTATGTTGAAACTTGGAATCATGAAGTTTAAATGTAGTCTTGCTTAAACAATACTATTACATCTACTAAAACCATAGGGGATATACAGAGTTATCGTTAAAGCAAGATTATAAGTTCATTTCAATTAGCACAAAGTTATACATTTTTATCAAAAATATTACACAGACTTTAAAAATACATTTTGCAAATCTAATATTCATGAGTAAAATTTTAAAGAATCTTTAATTTTGAAAGCTCCTCTTGTATTTTGAACCATGACATTTTCCGCCTTTTATTTAACTACAGTTACAAAAGCTATTATTTAGTCTTACTTGTTCACATTTCTTAAAGGAAAAGAATCACAGTTAATTTAACTTTTTATTCGTTGTTTTTAGACATTTTTAGCTGTTTATCTGAACTAGATATTCTTAGAGTGTTCACATAATGACAAATAGTTGTTTTTTTCTTGATCAATGCACCTTTTGAATTTTCCAAGTGAGGGGGAAAAAGAGAAAGAGAAAAACAGAAAAAGGTGAAAGATATTTTGGCTTTAGGCAAATATAAAATAAATTGATGTTGTTTGGGTTTTTCGGGTGTAGTTGAAAAGGAAAAAGATAAGGGTCCAAGAGACCTGGGTGTGGCCCTGGTAATGGGGGAGAAAAATAAGGATGTGTGAAAAATACGACAAGGTAAGGTGAGATAAAGGCAAGGTCAGAGGAGTAGGATTTAGATGGATTCCTAAGAGAAACAGTCTCAAGTTTTTTACACTTTTCATGTACACTTTGTATGTATTTACTACAGCATTCGTAACAAATTACGACAAACTGTGTGGCTTAAGACAGAAATGTCTCAAAGTTCTAGAGGCTAGAATTCTTTAATCAAGGTGTCCACAGAGCCATGTTCTCCTCTGAGGGCCCTAGTGAAATCAATTTCTTTGCCTCTTCCAGTTTCTAGTGGTTGCTAATGTTTGCCTTTGTCTTCACAGGGTTGTTTTCCCTCTCTGTGTCTCATCTGTGTCTCTGTGTTTAAATCTCACCTACCTTCTATTATAAACATACTAGTCATTTGAATTTAGGGCACAACTACCATCACCTTTAACTTGATCACATCCACAAAGATCTTATTTTCAAAGAATGTCACATTTGTGAGCATTTGGGATTGAGACATATAATACTTTCGGGGAGATAAAATTCGACTCATCACACTTTTGTTAGAAGTTAACTAGTGTTGACTACTAGTACTAGCAGTGACTAGTGGGGAACTATGTTAGAGTTTCCAATTTTTAGAAGCTATTATCATAGTAGTAAAGGAAAGCAAACAAATTTTTAATCATAATTTTTCTTTCTATTCCAAGGCACACGATTTAAGAACAATCTTGTTCTATATCAAAATATCCACAAAGGTGCCAAAATAATTCCAAATTGTCTGTAGATGGATGGTGCCATTTGGAAAGATAAAGGCATTAGCATAGTTTTATGTATACCTGATAAAAGTAAGTTTCCAATCTAGCAGACTGGGCAGGTGTCATGGGTGAGAGGGAGATTACACCATGAGAAATATACAGTTGATCAAACTAGTTCTTGTCTAACTTTCCATCTACAGAATCTTTGTTTGTTTGAAAGAAGAAATTATTAGAAAGGTCTAACAAAACACTGAGATAAAGAAGTTTCATACAGAGGAGAGTTCTCTATGTTTTCAAAAAGATGATCTGAAGCAAACTTTTCCACAGAGTACCTGACTGAATAGACTCTCTTCTCAGCTCCTGAAGCTTGTTAAATGCAGGTCTATCAGCCCCTTCCTATAGACTCCCTCTAACAGAAAATGTATGACATAAAATAAAGGGCAAGTGCAATCACAAGCTTCAGAGCTTGTGAAGCCAAAATTGACAAGAGAATATCAAAATATGATCAAAACATTATATCCTGAGAAAAAATAGCAAACCTGACATTAAATGACTCAGTGAGATCATTAGAGCCCAAGTTCAGCCTGAAATTTGATAATTTCAGAGGGCCAGGCTACATCAATCATGGAGACACAAAAACATTCAGATATACATATGCACTGTTATCTAGTCGAGGGTCATAATCCATAGCAATGAAAGTCTCAGAAAAATCTTGGTGGAATCTCCAAATTGTGAAAATCTAATTAGCTAAAGACTACCAACAACCAGCTAGAGGTCAGGCAAGGTCACATTTAGTAACTTTCAAAAGGAACTGTAAAATGTCAGTGAAAGAGAGAGAGGGGGGAGAGAGAGAGAGAGAGAGAGAGAGAGAGAGAGAAGTGGGAACTATGTCATGTTACTCAGTTAGTGAGAGGAGGGAAACGACTTTTACAAACTTGAGAGAAACAGAGAGAGAGGAGGGAACAAATGTCATGTTACTCAGCTAGTGAGAGGAGGGAAATGACTTTTGCAAACTTGAGTTTCTGCTGAAGAATTTTGAAAAAAAAAAGCCAATTCTAAACTGATGTTCTCCCTAAAGCAGGATTAGAAGTGGGGTTTAACTAGGGAGTGGGTGCTATCCTGAAATTAGGTCAATTTAGTTATTGGGTATCCACAACCATAAATGAAAATAGCAAAGAGGGTCTGAGTATCTTTGGGAAGAAATCAGTAGTCAATGAATGGTTGCTAATTCATTTTACAACTGCTGCATAGACATGGGAGAAGTGTTTCCTCTTAACTTTGTCTCTGCTTCCTGATTATGGGAAGGTTTGTATTTTCTCTTGAGTTTGTGCTGATTTTTTTTCTCCTTAATTCTGGGTAGATTTTGGCTCTTTCGAATCATAATATTAAAAATACTTATTAGTTTGTTTTTAATTTTTAGATACAATATCTGAACAAAGTAACAGAGTATTAATAATGTTTGCAAAAGATATTTAACTTGTTATAAATCTAATGATAAAGTGTGTTATTGTACAGTTGATAGAAATACGGAGGTAGCAGACAAGGAAGGAAGTACAGAAATATTAATTTCTTCATTAAGAGATACAAGAAATAAAGTTTTAGTTCTATTGTTAAAAGTAATAGAGTTAGTAAGAACTGATATAAAGATAATATAAATAGGAAATAAAATTTTCATAATACATTTTTCTTAATGTAATTTGCCATCTTTCATATCTGGAAGCAGAAATATTAAAAACTCAATTAATTCATTAATGAGAAAAGTGGACTTATTATAGAGATAACAATCAAGAAACTGACAGAAGAAACACAAATACTTCTGATTGTTTGCTTTTGGAGCTTGAAGCTACTGGTGAGTCTTTATGGCAGGAGACTTCGGCCTTTGGAAAGTTCACAGTTTGTTATGGTGATGATGATTGCTTTCCATTTTTTTAAACCCAGTGTATGTAGAATTTTGATAATTAAAAAAAGTGAAGGAATTATATGAAAATATTGAATCCTTTCTAAGGTATCCCCGTAGAGATTTGCATAAATGGAAAAACATTACCGTTTTTGGATTTAAAGTATAGATAGTAGAAAGATGTCAACTCTTTATACATGTATACAGAGTTCCTAAAAAATTGATTTTTGTTTTGTACATATGGATCACCTATTAAAAACTAAGCTCTATATAGATAAATAGATGTGTCAAGAGAAATAAAGATAACAATAAAGATATTGTCAAGAGAAATAAAAAATATAAGGGTAATTTTTCAAAATCAATATTAAGCATATACTAATTGAAACTACTTACTGCAATCACAGAGACAGAAAAAAAAAACAGCAGGTCATGAACCTAGGGGCAATAAAAAACTTAGTAGATATGTGTATGCTCAACTTGTGGTTCACAGCATTGCAGGGAAAAGTGTATTTTTACTAAATGGTGTTGTGATAACTTTCTAGCTTTATTAAGTTGATGAGATTGGATCATTCTCTTACCTATTATAATTAAAAGTTCAAAAAGATCAATATTCTAAATTTAAAGGAATGAACACATAAAAGTACTACACAACTATAATCAATCTCTCACACATTTAATCTTAGAGAGAGGTTTTTCAAAACATGAGACAAAAGTCAAGACAATTATTTTGTTTATAAAAATGTTTAACAACTTTTATAATGAAAACTTACTACGAAAAAAGAAAATAAAAGCAAAAAACCCAGAAAAATATTTTAATAGCTTTGATAGTAAAGATTCATATAAATAGTTCATCTATCATAAAAATGAGGAAGTTAATAAGGGAAAGAAAAAAATTGTGTAGAAAAATATTCAAGGCACATGAAAGACATACAGAAAACATATCTTGAAAAGAAGTTCATTTATTTTTACTATAAAAATCAATAAAACAATTCACTTAGAATTTTGGCAAAGATAAATTATGATATCAATTTGACCCTTATAAAACAGCTTATATCCAACCATTTTAAATCTATAAATCTGAAATTTTATAGAGTTCAACCTAAATGTCATTAGTTTTGGAACAACATGAAAACAGATACCCTAAATTAGAATGCACAGTTTGAAAAAAAATGCTGGCAATATTTATCAAAATTAAAGTTTATGCAATCCATGGCTTAGCAATGAAAGTTCTGGGGGTAGATTCACTTATTTTTGAATCCACTGATACTAATAACAGTATTATTATTATAGCAAAGTGAAAACTAATTTTTTGAACAATGTAATACATGTTTCTAACAAGAGTATTATTTTGTTTAAAAATAATTAGGTAAATTGATATAGAAATATAGAAAATCTGCAAAATATACTAATAAAAATGATGATACAGAAACATTTATATAATATATACACACATAACTGTTTTCCTGGAATGACTTTGAAGTTTGCTGAACTTCTATAAGATAAGCTTTTGAATTCAGTCTCTGTGGCACAGAACTGATGGCTTGTATTTTTAAGGGAATCTTATTTTCCCAAATTATTTTGTGCTTTCTAAATTTTAAAATATTTATGCATTATTCTCATATTTTTAAGCAAAAAATAAAACTGAATGTTTATTAAAAATAGAATTATGTACCAAGCTTTGAATATTTTTCTAGCGAAGCACCTACTACTTATTGACTTCATGATACTATCACATTCTTTTGTAATGGACTATTTTTTGTTCTTCCTCACCATTGCCAAAAACTCATTAAAGAAAATCAAACTGCCAAATTCAGAATTATAACTCTAGTAGCTAAAATAGGTTTTAGGAAACCATTTATGCTCAATAAAATACATAGCCATGGTAAAGGAAATCTGAACAACATACAGATAAGATCTATAAATTATAAATAAGAAGAGAAAAAAAAAGAAAACACAGATGAAATCCAGAAAATTAATTTGTCAGATCATAATTTTGGTGAGGACTTGATCTTGTTCCTGATAGCTAATGTAGGGCTTTAGCAGCGCTCATATTTTTCATCATCATTGTCATCTGTATGAGAGGGTCTTCAAAGATATGTGTAAAGAGATACATCATCAAATGAGGCAAAATAACATATCAATTACCTATAAGAATTTTTATCTAAGAATGTTGCTGCAGTTCTATATAGAAAATAGAGAGACTGGTGTGGTAAAAACCTAGGTTATTGTTAGAAGTAATCTAGATTTTACTTAGAAAGAAGTACACTCTGTAAAAGAGTGTGAAGAATACTTTAATGTCTTCAACTATAATTTATGTCACTTCAGTAAAGCCATTACACCATACTCAAAAATTCTTCCTTTTTGTTTTAGAGGAACATTGAAATTGAAATTAATACCTTAATGTAGAAGCATGATGAACTGCCTGTCGGTGAGGTCTGTGCTTGTACTTTTACAAAGTTCAATATCTAGTTCTTCCTTGGTACTATGACTCATCTTCATGGAAATCATTTGTGGCATTACAGAAAGAAAAGAGATGGGATGCTCTTAGCAGTGTATGAAACTTCTTCTAGATTCACATAATATCTGGTACAACTTTACAACTTAGGACAATTTTTATGTTCCCCTTCATATCATTTATTAACTCCTAATAAGAAGGCTAAATGAAAAAGAATGGATGTAACAAGCAAGTAGAAGAACAGTTTTGAGGCTAGAAGAAGTTCATTGCTAAACTTGTATACAGGTATTTGGATGCTGCAATACATACGCCGTTTAGCATTATTGAAGTTGATACTGAATATCTCATCGCTATTTTCTTTTCAAGTTACTGGAGTTGTTCATAGCCTTAAAGATGCAAGTTTTATTATTATTCATTTTAGCTGACTATGTTAAACTAAATAATCTTACTCCTGCAATATTTACTTTCCAGATGTTATATTTTAGTCTCTTGGTAAAAGAAATGTGAAAACAGTGATTTCACAGTGCTTTTGATGTGCTGTCCTTAATATACAAGTATAATTCATAATACTTTTTATTTATTAACTTCTAGCTAGTGAGGGAAAGTTAGACATTTTATGACTGGGAAAAAAAGCAGGGAAAATAATTTAGGTTTCAACTTTTTCATTAATAAAATGAGTTGGCAACTCCTGCCAAACCTACCTCATAAAGGTTCTGTGAAGATAAAATGAAATGCAATATGTAAAAATGTCGCATAAACTGCATATATATATATATATAAACCTTAAAATTATTAAAAATGGTTATTAATCACTTAAGGTTATGAATTGCAAAACTGATGCCTGATCTTTCTTTGCTTTCTTCTTTCCTCTTTTTCATTCCATTGCACTGCAATTTTCTTTCATTATCTTTCTTCTGAACTAAAGAAAGATCCCAAAGAAGTTCCCATTGATCCTATTATTAGAGTATTAATACTGTTCTATTTTTCATTAATCTCTTAGGGCAGGCATAGACTTCTTTTGGGAAATGGATTTCAAGAAGGAGCTTTGACTTTCCAAATGCTACTCTGTCCAAATCACAGCCTGTTTTCCAAAGCCTAGCTAATATCAGTTTTTCCCCAACATTTTTCCGAAACAGTCAGAAGAAGACGGTACAATACATTCGATAACATGAAACTGGAACCAGATGTGCGTTCTGTAAGTGCCATGGGCAGACATCTCTGCTTGAAGCATCTCTTATCTGGTTCATGTTCAATTATCCCCAGTTTCCCACTGAAGTGGTTTATGTATTTATTTCCCAAAATTAAGGAACACAGAGAAATTAAAAGAAAAACACCTTTCATATTATTTCAGTATTTCTTAAGAGTGGTCATTTGTCCACTGTGTCAAAATCATTCCAGGTGTTGCGTTTCCGTGTTAGGTGGCTACAGAAACAGGAATTTGGAAGATGGGCATTAAGTTAAGCAGTGGTTTAACTACTTCAAGGAACATAAGTAGCACAAGCTAGTCGTTAAAAATGTAATTTCTAGTCTCCACTCCAGACATTTCTTGTCACAGAAAGATTGCGATAATGATGAAAAAACGATGTTGTTGATGGTGATGATGATGATGCTTCTAAATTAATACATTTTGTGTTAAGATGAAGATATTAACAACTAACATTTTTGAGTGGTATTATGTTGGTGACACTAGATTTGAAACTTATATTTTCTAACTAGAAATCTTTGCTATCAAAATTGTACAAGATGTGCTGTTTTACAGACTGAGTGGCAATACAAATGCCCACGCCGTGTAGTTAAAACTTTACCTCCTGCCAACAGAGATGTGGCCTTGCCTTTGCATCGATTTGAGTCTTAGTGAAGGGCACAGCAATCCAACATCAGTATGTTTCTCAACTTGAGGGTTACTCAGGATCCCATGCCAGGTTCGACACTCTAATTACTGTGGGTCTTCTGAAATGAGGTGAAGTTTATGCCTGTCTCTCCACTGGCTTATCAAAAAGGAAGAAAACAACTTCACAAGACAAATGTAAGTATACAAATTGTAAACCCAGATAAAGAAAATCCCTTCTCATCATCTGGCCATACCACATGCCAAATGATAACAAAGAAATATGCATAGTTTCATCTCAGAAGTAATGATATTCAGATTTTAAAATAAAGAATGCTTACCTTCTTAGTCTAAAACATGTACCTTTTGATAATAGATTTTTCAGAGCTTTTCATAGTGACTAGTGGATAGGCATTTATTTACATGTGTTAAAACACAGGGTGCATGCTTCTGATTCTCCCAAAGACAGGGAAACAATGATTGTTTCTATTTCCATCTCTCTGTTTCTGTCTATTTCTAATTATCTGTCTATTTAATTATTTTATCTTATGTGGCTTAGCCCTAGCATTTATTTACAGGTAAAATATATGGAAAGCAAGTGATAAATTAATGAATCAAATAGAATAAAAATAGAATGGAATATAGAATTTAAGTAATTATCAAAAATGGAGCTGTGGCAGAAATAAAGGACAATTCATTTTTAATTTCAGAAGCTCTGAGATGTGATAGCCATATTCATAGCTGACCCTACAATGGACTCCTCCAAGTGTAGAGTTAGTATGTGATGTGATTAAGTATGTACCACATGAGAAACTGGAACTATTAAAATGTGACCTGGGAAATCCTTTCTACTGGAATGCTGCTTTAAAAACATTAACTCCCTAACATAAACTTGAGGCAATGTAAGCCAGTCTCTGACCTTATGGATGAATCTTGAGCATCTCAGTGTTTGCCTGAAAAAAGAAATGCTTCAATTAAAGTAAAAGCCTGTATTATGACAACTCATAAAATTATACTTCTGTTTTTATGTGCATATCATAGCCTCTAATGTTTCTCAGATTCTTGCTAAACTCTTTGCCTTGATAGCTAATTACAAATTATTAGCCTTCAAGGGTATCTAATGTGGAAGACTCATGGGATAGATTGTAAAATAAATTCTGAAAGAAAACTGCCTAAATTTTTGATAGTGATATCAGTGCTGTGAGATTCATAGGCAATGACACTGTAAGCTAAATATATACATATACAGATGTGTATAAAATCAGAAAGATCAAATTCTATGTGTTCTTAATAAGAGGGGAACCCCCAAATCCCTGGAATTTATCAATTCAAAATTGTGTATTTATTCTTACATGTTTAAATTTCAATCACCTTCAAAGTATTCTCTGTTTGATGAAATATGTCTATTGAGGCTCTTTTTCCACTGCTCAAAACAGTTTGAACTCATCAATTGTGATGCCTTTCAGTGCTTCTGCTGTTTTTCTGTTTCACCTTTTCCACATTAGCAAAACACTTACTTTTGAGGACTTTTTTCATCTGGGGAAACAAACTAAAAAAGTCCCTCTGGGCAAGACCTGGTGAATAGGGAGGGTAGGGTATGAGAGTCATGATGTTTTTGGTCAAAAACTGCTGAAGACTAGTGCAGTGTGGGCAGGTGTGCTCATAAATCACTCATCATGAAGTGAACAAATGTATTGGAAGAATCTCAAAAAAAAAAAATCATTGAAGCTGAACACAGCCTCTCACAACAACACTAGCTGGTACACTGATGCAGATCAGTTCCTAGAACACTTACCTAGCAGGGAAGACTGCACTACAGAGGGCCTTCCCTCCAAAAGATAATTCTGTTTTTTATTGGGGGGATCACTCCTCATATACTGTATTATTTGAACCATTGATTGACTGATTGATTGAATGAGCTTTTTCTACAGGCTGATCTTGAACTTCTGGGCTCAAGTGATTCTCCCACCTAGACCTCCTGTGCAGCTTGGGTTACAAGCATGTGCCACCACACTTGGCTAAACGTTTTATTTTCCTTACATTATGAGAATAGGTAAATAAGTACGCAGTTCATTTTTACCTTCAATAAAATACAAATATCTCAAAATGACCCACAAAACTACCCATTTTCTTCTATTGACTTTAAAAAAGTGTATTGCTTCTGTTTAGGCTCTGGGTACTTTGAAAAAAACTAGGTAAAAGAAATATAGTATTTTCTAGGTCTGAGAAGAATGTTACTGCTAATTTGATGGGTATTGCATTGAATACCTGCACACGTATGTTTATCGCAGCATTGTTCACAATAGCAAGAACCTGGAAGCAACCATGCTGTCCATCAAAAGAGGACTGGATTAAAAAAATGTGGTACATATACACAATGGAATACTACGCAGCCATAAGAAAGAAC
>CAUYQG010058082.1:0-22482 GCA_963574415.1 Tarsius wallacei
TCATGTGGTTTGATTAAAGTAGCTTTTATTTATTTAAATGTTAACTAATTTATTTTCTAACAGTTTTTAAATTTGGAAAGTTTCAAGTGTACAGAAAAGGTGATAGAGTAATACACTATCCAGCCAGTACTTAACCCTCATCTACATTCAGAGATAGCTTTTATTTTTAACATAAGACTATGTTACTTGGAGAAGTATGTTTACTTTCTTATAATATCTTCATGACAAAATACAATGCAAATCATAAATGTAGCTTATAATACCTACTGCAATGTAAAGAAATTTTAAGATAATTGATTTGAGTGCAGCATAAATATGATAAGGTGGGTAAGGTAGTAAGATTGAATCAAAGTAATGTCTTTCAGTGTTTGTACTTTGTAACCCAATTTCTAACCTTGTGAAAAACAATTGCATAGCATTAATTAATACTTGAGCTCTGTCTTCTAAATGCTTGCTCCTATTTCTTGTAAGTGAGCTCCTCTGAGATTGGATGTATATAAAATGACTTTTAGTCAAATGAGCAACTACCTACTTTTATCTGTTGTAAATTAATCCTTGATTACTGAGGCTTTGCATTAAGCTTGGAAAAGGAGGATAATATTCCTAAAATAATATTAATATTAAAGAAGAATGACATTTAAATCTTAAAAGAATAAAAAGTAATGAATATAGACTGTACACTCCATATATAGCTAAGAAAAGCATAGTAAAAATATGATTGACATCACCTTTTCTTTCTTTTTTTTTTTTTTTTGAGTTGGAGTCTCATTGTCACCCAGGCTAGAGTGCAGTGGCACACTTGCAGCCACCCCGGCGTCGACCTGCTGGGCTCCAGCCGCCTCAGCCTTCCAAGTAGCTGGAACTACAGGCACATGCTACCACACCCAGCTAATTTTTGATTTATTGTAGAGACGAGGTCTCGCCAAGTTGCCGGGGCTGGTCTCAAACCCATGAGTTCAGGCAGTCCACTTGCTTCAGCCTCCCAAAGTGCCGGGATTACAGGCTGAGCCACCGAGCCCAGCCACCATCACCTTTTCTAACTTAACATCCTTATTATCTTTTACCCAAGCAGGCCTTTATGGAAGGATTTTTCTATATTGTACTATGACATGGAACTCAGTGTAGTATCTGTCCAACCCCAGTTTAGTCCCTTTGAGTAAACAAAACTTGATTAAACATTTAATTAAACAAAATTTTTAACAAATTATATACTTTTCTGGGCCTTTTTCTTCAGATTATTAATTTAATAAATGTTTCCTGAGTACCAACTATGTTTCACCCAACTCCACAATTTACTTAACCTCTCTGAGCCTCCTTCTAATCTGTAAAATAGGGATAATAACAGTTCCCCCTTGTAGAGTTATCAGAAGTATTAAATGAGATGAAATATGTGTTCTTAAACAGTATTTGGCATTTAGTAAGTGCTCAATAAATGGTAGCTATTATTGTTATTAGTTGTGACCCAGAGGCCAAGTTTTATAAAGTTCTGCTTTGTATCAAAACGTACTTGGAAAACAAATTAATTTTGTTTTGTCTGTGAATATATATATTTATAAGCAGTTTTATAAGAAAACTTAGTTTTAAGACATCAAAATTGAGCAATGTATATGTATTTATATATGTATTTAGAATTTAGTAAATTGTAAATAAGAAAATCTTTCTACATAATAGATCCCATGTTACATTTTTTTTTTTAAACAGCTATCTTTGGCTCTTTGTTTCCACCTCTTAGGTACCTCTGGACGAGACTATACAGTACTTCACAAACGACGGTCGACAGCAGTGAGGTCAAAACCTTCCTGGCCCTGGCTCACAAGTGGTGGGACGAGCAAGGAGTGTATGCTCCTCTTCATTCCATGAATGACCTGAGGGTACCATTTATTAGGTAACATTCCAGAAACTCTGAGTCTCTTAAAATGCAACTTTTTTTAAAGAATTCATCTTCTTTTACATTCATTTTTCTCTTGGTTTATACTTAGGTAGTTTCAAGATGCTGCATTTTAAGTTTGCTTTGGAAACTAGGGAGATTCTCTTCAATGTTCACTTTTGAAATCATTAATTTTTAAATTTAATTTTTTTTTTACTATTCCTAATGAGATTTTTTTTTTATTATAGAGATGTGGGGTACAATTCAGGGTTAGGTATATAAACATTGATTATGCAGGTACCCTTGTTGTTTTTATTTTAGATTCAAGGGATACACACCTCAGTCTGCATGTTCATTACCTGAGTGTTCTTAACATGGACATATTATGTAGTGAGGGATTGCTTCTCAGGTTTTCCATTCTCCAGATAGTGCACATTGTACCCATAGGTGATTTCTGAACCCTATCCCCTTTCTCCTCCTCCCGCCTTGTTGGTGTCTGCAGTATCTATTATTTCCACCTTTGTGACCATTTAGATTCCATATGTGAGTGAAAACATGCAGTGCTTGATTTCCTGTGAAACCATTAATTTTTTAAAATATCACCCATCACTTAACTTGAAGCACATTTGGACATCATCATGTTAAGCAGAATTAAATCCTTATGGAAGGAAATGAGGGTCCTGTGGCATTGAGGCCATTTTATAGCTACTGACCTGCCATGTGACCTTATTGACTTTAGGCAGTTTGGGTAAAGGAAATGCTGCTGAGAAAGTTTGATTCAACAAATATTTTTTGAGAACTCACCTTGTACAGAGCTCAGGGGCTAGACTGTAAAAGATTTTAAGATGAACGAAATATAATCCATGTGCTTCAGGAACTTATAGGTGGCTGTGGGAGAAAAAGAAGGTAAGAGTTCATCAGGGCTTACATTTAAGCCATTGTTCATTTGTTCTTCTGTCCATTTATTTATTTGTCAGACATTTTTGAGCAGCCAGTATAGGCAAGGCACTGTGACAGATGCGGAATATCAGACTCAGACTCCGCCCTCAGGAAATTTCTTGATTGGTTTTTGCAAGTCATTCAGAATCATTGCAGCAAAAAGGGAAATATTGGCATCTTTTTATTACCATGACTTTGTGGATCACTGAAACACTAAGGCAAAGAAAAGCAGGAATGCCGTTCTAGTAGGCTGGAACACTGGTTCTCCATAAAATGTGGGCCTTGAGCTGGTGACATCAGTATCACCTGGGAACTCATTAGAAACATAAATGATCAGGTCTCATCTAGGACCTACAGCTCTGGGGGGGTCAGCAATCTTTTAGCAAACCTTTCAGGTGACTCTGATGCATATTAAATTTGAGGATTACTGTGACATCTTTAGACATCTCGTAAAATAGATAATCCAGGGCAGTACTAGCTATGGTTAGAAGTTCAGATTTTATTTTGAGCAGAATTGGAAGTCATTGAAGGGGAATGACATGACCTAAATTATAATATAAAGGGGTCTTTTTGGAAAATGCATTGGACTTCATTGTTTCCTTACTGTATATTAGAACATTCCAAAGTGATCTAGTTAACCACTATCCAAGTTATTCTTAGAATTCATGTAGTTTAATAGCAATAGAAGATATTCTAAACTGTCTTCATTATATAAGTATAATTAAATGTATAACAAGGGTTCCAAAAAAATGTATACATATGAATGCATTACTTTTCGAAGTTGAATTGAATTATAGTAGCAATGTGTAGTGTGACATTCATGCAAAAGATGGCATTAATCAAATGTGTGCTAGTGTCACCATGTAGCAGTCAGGATAGTCAAAGAAAATGCCGGAGCTGGGCTCAGTGGCTCAGCCTGTAATCCCACGCTTTGGTAGGCTGAGGTGAGTGGATTGCCTGAGCCTGCGGGTTCAAGACCCGCCTGGGCAACTTGGTGAGACCTCATCTCTACAATAAATCAAAAAATCAGCCGGGCGTGGTAGCGCACGCCTGTAGTTCCAGCTACTTGGAAGGCTGAGGTGGAAGGATCGCCAGAGCCCAGCAGGTAGAAGCTGCGGTGGCCAGGAGTGGCCACTGCACTCCAGTCTGGGCGACAGAGTGAGACTCCAACTCAAAAAAAAAAGAAAATGCCGGAAGTATGACTGTCGTTGGAAGAGCACAAGACCATTTTGAAATGGTATTTGAAATTCAAGAACATTGTGGAAGTGCAATGACAAGGGAGACATGAGTCTGCAACAGAATTTCCAACATGCCTAACAATTGCACGCATTCGTAATAAGTTTGAGACTCATGGTTCTGTGTGTGATATGGGAAGAAGATCTGGGAGGCCTCACACAGCAACAAGTCCTGCTTCTTCTGCTATGGTGTTGGAACAGTTTACACACTTGCCACAGAAGTCTACCAAACATGGTCAAGAGTACCTAGACATGCTACGTACATCCATTCTATTTGCAATTCATACACTTTTTGGGAATGAATGATTTTACTTCTAACAAGATGGCACCTCTCTGCATTTCCATTGAGATGTGAGAGCTTCCCTCAATGAGAATTTGCTAGGACAACAGGGTAGGATAAAGAGGTGTGGCTCAGTTTCTCCCACGTTCTCCTGATTTAACACCCTTGACTTCTACCTGTGGAGAGCCTTAAAGGATGTGGTGTACCATAGAAAACTGGCTACACTGGCGGTACTTCAGGGAGAAACTAAAATGGCATAAGCAGCAATATAGGTGGACATTTTGGTCAACGTTGCTCAAGCAGTAGTTCGCTATAATCAGAAGTGTCTGGACGCTGATGGTAACCACTTTTAGCACCTCTTATAATCGCAGAAGTCAAACATGACTTGTATTCATCTTTTGTTATTGGTATATATTGAGTATTACAATTTTAATACAGTTTTTCCTTTCTTAAAATGTGTATACTTTTTTTTGGCACTCTCGTATATATAAAGCTCAATTTGAAAGTTTAGTTTGCAATATTTTGGGTGTATACATACCTGTGTATGTATGTATGTATGTTTGTGTGGTACAGTATTACTATGATGATCTTAGAATGAAGTTTACTTGATTTAGATGCTTATTTACATGCTCATACATGAAAATACCACTTAGAGACTAAAAGAGATTCATTTTGGAAGGGAATATAAGCAAAGTCTGAAACTATAAGTCTCCCATCTTCTTTTTCTAAGCCCTGTAAAATAGCATATATTTGTTGCTGACATGAAATGGGTCTAGTGAATACTGACAACATAGCTAACAAATGTCTCAGGTGACATGATAAATAAAATTAGGTTAATCTAAACTCAATTATTTTGAAATATTTTCTTTATATTATGACTAGAGCAATAATTAAATCATAGTTACTACTAGATTATTTCATATCTTTACTCTAAGCCTCCTGTTTTTTATTATTGTAAATGTTTTATAAATTAAATGTCATTTAATGCTGAAAATAAAAAATCTGTTATAAAAAAATACCAATAATCCATTTTAAATGGAGTTGAGTTCCTTGAAAATTATATACTTTAAAAATTTTACATTGATATAACTTAATCTTTTTTTATGTGTTGAATTTTTTTAAAAAGAGACAATCTTTTGAAAACAGTTCCTAATCACCAGCTGGGAAAACCTTTGTCTGGGATGAGGATTCTTGATGTTGGCTGTGGTGGTGGACTGTTAGCTGAAGTAAGTGACTGAGAGCTTTCCTGCTATTTTTAACTGGGGAATAAATTAAGAAATGGGCATGTGCCTCATTTATTCTTTCAACAAATAATATTCACTAAAAAAAGGAATGCAAATGTTAATTTTAATCTTTTTATGATTATAAAAGTAACACGTGCTTTTTCTTTTTTTTTAATCTAAAAAAATTTAGAAAATTATACTGATGGATAAAAATAAATGTGGGGCCTATGTTGTTGGAAAATTCTGTGATCTCTTCTGTTTGAAGAAATTAAGCAGTTTCCACTGGTGGAAACACATGGATAGGCTGTCCTTTCTCACCGGTTTCAATAACAGAACCTAACAGTTTTGCTGAATTGTGGGGCACTTCCTTTCTTAAGTGCTAAGTACTTGGAAGAGTAGTCATCCTTTCTGTGAAGAGTATTTGCTTTAGCCTAAATGTATGCCTTGTAGCTCTATTTAATATTCTTCTGTCACCACAGGAACTTTTGTTTCAATGATGCATCATAATTTGATCTTTGAAAGATGTTTGAAACAACAGTATGGGATCCAAATGCAAGCTAAGATTCAGTGGAATGTGGTACTGTCATGGTACTCAACTCAGCCAAGTTGATAGGGGGGTTAACAGAGGTCTTTGATGTACAGCTACGTTCCCACATGCACAAAAAACTAGTCCTGGCAGTGGGCTAGTTTCTCTTGACATGAATTATAAAATTTCAGGAACTTAAAATATGTGCAAATACATCCCTTTGAATCAAGAATATCTGGTGTGCAATTGTGAATGAGTTAAGATTTTACTATGTGTGCCCTGCAATCTGCTCAGTGTATTATTGCAGATCTTATGTCTTCAAAGTTAAAATAATGTGATTTATACCTTTAGTTTATTAACTGTGTTGAATATAAATACTATGTAAGTTTTGATTAAAATTAAGCCTGTGTTTGAAAACTTGGGCATGTCATGGGAAGTGACTGAATATACGTAAAAGCTTAGAGAAGAAAAGCTATGAAGTATCATTTCTAGTCAGTCACGGAAAAAAACTATGGAGAAAAAATTGTTCTTTATAAAATTGGAATATTTCAGAAATGATTGCTGTGGTTTTTTGTTGTCGTTTTTGTTTTTCTTTTTTTTTTTTGAGTCAAAGTTTCACTCTGTTGCTGGGCTCAGGTGATCCTTCCTCCTCAGCCTTCCAAGTGGAACTACAGGTGTGCACTACCACACCCAGCTAATTTTTTGATTTATTGTAGAGACGAGGTCTCACCAAGTCTCCCTGGCTGGTCTCGACCCCCTGGACTCAGGCAGTCCTCTGGCCTTTGCCTCCCAAAGTGCTGGGATTACAGGCATGAGTCAGCACACCCCACTGATTGCTGTGTTTCTAATGACAGGTTACACTTATTGTACTTTTTTTTTGAGTCAGAGTCGCACTCTGTTGCCTAGACTGGGGTGCAGTGGCACACTCATGGCCACTGCAGCCTCAACTTGCTGGGCTCAGGCAATCTTTCTGCCTCAGCCTTCCAAGTTGCTGGAACTACAGGTGCGTGCTACCATGCCTGGCTTATTTTTTGATTTATTGCAGAGACAAGGCCTCACCAAGTTGCCCAGGCTGGTCTCGAACCTCTGAGCTCAGGCAATCCTCTTGCCTTGGCCTCTATTGCACTTTAAATATGTTAACACTGTACTACATACAAGTAAATATACCAAGAGTACCGAGACAAAAATGTTTTACTGTTCTTAAGTAGTTCTTGATAAGTTTTTTGTTGTTTGGATTGTTATTCTCACTTTTAAGCTTTCGATTATGGAAAAATTCAAATGTATGCAAACTAGAGAAGATATCATATGAATTTCTATGTACCTGCAAATGATCTCTAGTAATTACCACATCGTGGTTAATCCTCTTTCAATTTTTATAAGCTTTTTATTGCTTACATATGTTCTGTTTTGTTCCTGAGAGTAACTTTTTTTATGCCGTTAGCCTCTAGGGCGGCTCGGGGCTTCAGTTCTTGGACTTGATCCTGTGGCTGAGAACATTAAAACAGCGCAGTGCCATAAATCATTTGATCCAGTCCTGGATAAGAGGATAGAGTACAGAGCATGTTCCCTGGAAGAGATTGTAGAAGAGACCGCAGAAACATTTGATGCCGTTGTAGCTTCTGAAGTTGTGGAACATGTAACTGATCTAGAAACATTTTTACAGTGCTGCTGTCAAGTGTTGAAAGTAAGACTTATGGAGTTTTTATCTTGTGGTTTCTTCTTCTGAGTGTGTGTATGTATCCACAGCAATAAAATGTCCCATAATACTTAAGCAGTCCAGCAGGCCAAGTATAGTACAGAAGGAACTGTGAAGGGGACAGCATTTCTGCTGGAGATTTCTTCTGCCCCTCAGCTTGCCCTCAATGCCAGGTTTTTCCAATGCCCTATTAGTGTCCTGATGTCCAGGAATCTTGAAAAATGTCATTGCTGAACATTGGCCAGACTTTTATAGCTGTATTTTCCCATTGGTATAGTCTGGAATAAATATCTAACAGATAGTGAATGACAATTACCAAGAAATTGATTTGGATTAATACTTAAAAACCAATAAAAATAATTATTCGTATAAATTTATTTAAGTAACAACTGTATGTGATATATATGTGTAAAACAGTTTTCAGCTTATGAAAGAGAACTTGATACATATAATATCACTTGATCATACCTACAACTAGGTAAAGAAGTAAAGCTAGGTATTGTTCTCACCTCCTTTGACCTATGAAAACTCAGGATTTGTGAGATGTCAAAGGTCACTAGACACTTAAGTGGGGCTGTTTCTTCCCAATACTTACTATGCTTATATATTAATAGTATAATTTGCCACAAACTTAGTCCTTTGAATGTGGCTCTAAATTTTCTTTCAACTAATATCCCTAAAGTATCATTATCATTGTTATTACTAGATTGACTCTGTCATTTATATATTCAAGGTGACACCCTAAGGTCAGAAGTTATAAGAAATGCCTAGCTCTTACCTAAATAGAGCTTTTAAAGATAATCTTTTAAAAAAAACTTTATTTTTTAAGCAATCTTGAATGTATGGAAGTGTTTACAAAGTCCAGTGTTCCTTTTGCCCATTCTACCCTTATGTTAATGTCTCACATGTAAAGTTAGGTACTAGGATGGGTCACATGAGAAGTCTAGCAACCAAAATGGAAGGAGACACTCCCTCTCAGTTGCTGCTCTGTGCTTGCACGCCTGAAGGGGTTGCCCACTTCATGTCTGTGCCCTAGGAACCTCACTGGCCTCATTATAGTACTAACCCTGTGTATAACCCACGGTACAGTTCTCAAGACTAAGAAATCAACATTGGCATTATACGTAGTAACTGCACTACAAAGCTTGTTAAGTTTCATTACTTTTTTTGCTAATGTCATTCTTCTGTTACAAGATCCATTCCAGGCTCCTACATGTGTTTAGTGCCATGTCTCCTTAGTCTTCTTCAATCTGTGACAATTTCTTGGTGTTCCCTCTTTTTTTTTTTCCAAAGCTAGGTAGAACTCTATGGTAGGTCCCTATGCTTGGTGTTTCCTCTTAAATGGAGCTTTATTAAGCGTATCTCTTATTTTCCAAGTGAAACCTCTTAATTATTAATGTTTGTGCTATGTGTCAGTCAATATGTATCAATGGAATTCTTTGACACACATGAGGAATGCTAGCATTGTGGGCTTTAAAGCCAAGTCCTACTTTCATGGAAATCCTATGTTTTAAAAGGTGACTATTGCTTGCTGTTGTTTCCTTAGAGTATAATTTTGTAGAACACAGTTTAGATATTCACAAGTGATTCTTTAGATATTTTAGAATAGTAGAGTTTTATAGAGAAGAACTAATGTGTGATGATATAGTATGTGATTATTTGTTTTTAATTTCAGAACTCACTCCAATATTTCAGGATTCCATTTGTCTTTTGTGTTTTTTGGTTCAGGCTAGTATATGAATTATATTACCTTTCTCCCTCCCCCTCCCCTTTCTTTCTCTCTCTCATTCTGTATGTCAATAGCAATATGAGTATTTTGGAGGGAATCTTTGGCATTTTACCACCAATAAGCTAATGATAATATATCAAAGAAGGAAGGAACATAAATGTTCTTGCCATATGTGAGACTAAACATAGGAAGTTCCATAAATAAATTAGTCACTAAAAAATGGTAGACTGAACAATCTCATAAATGTTTTGTACTCATCTCAGTGCTTATCTTGATCTCTTTATATTCTTTATGCAAATGAAGTCAAAACAAACAAATGACATTCAAACCTTAATCACGAATGCTTTTATCAAAAAACACTTACTGGCAGGGCTCCCCTGCACAAAGTGAGTAGCCCTGTGCTGTGCCAAACCACTTAGTCCTGCATGGCACTTAAAGCTGTGTTGACATATGTTAAAACGTGAATATAGACATGAAACAAGGACGAGCAGCCTGTTCTCATTTCAATATGTTAACATATTTGATATGTCCAAAAGAATATGTATAATATAAATATAAGTCACAATCAGGTATAATTTTAAGAGTTAGTTGTAAGTACTGTTGTATAAACTTAGTGATGCATCAGAAATGCCTTTCATAGTAAATTTTCCAAGATAAAAAAATCCTATTTTGGTAAATTATATTTTATTACATTTTATTTGTACTCCTATATCTCAGCTGTTTGAGAAATTATTTGGAAGAAAAGAGGACGGAGGAGTAAGCTAAGCCTTTACTGAACTGATATACCTAATCTTTTACATTTTACTTCTGTGTAATCTTAATTTTAAAAATTTTACTTCTTTTAGCCCGGTGGCTCTTTATTCATTACTACAATCAACAAAACACAACTGTCCTATGCCTTGGGGATTGTTTTTTCAGAACAAATTGCAGGTATCGTACCAAAAGGAACTCATACATGGGAGAAGTTTGTTTCACCCGAAAATCTAGAGAGCATTCTGGAATCAAGTAAGTATTAAGAGCCATTTTTACCATTTTCAAAGCCTAACTGAACTTTTAATGCACCTGTAATTACTAATCGTATAACCCAGCACTTAATTAAACAGGCCACCTTTTTGGGGGGGATTTTGGTTTTATCTGCTCAACTAGGTCACCAACTCCTGGAGGTTAGAGTTAAGCAGTAGCTGCACTCCTCTCTCACCTGTGGCACCTAACCCTGGGCCAAGCAGGCAACAGGTGATCAGTGAATACTTTTTGGCCCTTTGGTCCTCACTGTTTAAGGATGAGGCACAAATGCCTGTTATTTACATTGCCTCAGTTTGCCCTAATGAGCCCTGTTTGTGTCAGCTTATCTTCCTTATTATTTTTTTCTGACTCCTCCATATTCAGATCTGTTTTGAACTTCCATGTTATTTTTTATGTATTTACAATATTGGTTATTTTGGTGTTTTTTTTTTTTTTCCACCCTCTTATGACCTGGAAGTGTGTCTCCTTTCTGTATTCACTGTATTCACTATAATGTCCAGCTCTGCTTTCCACATAGTGAGCACTCAGTTTATGTGTTTAATTCCTGTCAAGTAATAGTATCTGTCGGTCACCCTGTAGGGTACTTAAACACCTGTATTTCTCATGCATTTTTCATATAACATTCTATCAGTAAACTTTATTTTACATGGAATATTATCAGTCTGTAGCAATGTAGTACGTTCTAAAGATTTCTGCAAATAAATTTGTTGAAAATAGAGTAGGAAAAAAAATCTCAAAAGTTGTTTTATGGGGATCTCTTATTGGCAGGCATTTTCTAATAACAGCTGACGTTTATTGAGTACTTTCCAAATTCCAAGCACTGTGTCACTTTACACCCCTAGCTCATCTAATTCTAACAGCTCTATGATATATGTTCTGTACATGTAAAAAAACTGAGAATTAGAAAAGTTAAGTGACCTGCACACGGGCACCATCTCATAAGTGCCAGAGCTGGGATTTGAACCCAAGCAGTCTGCTTCAGAATGTGTGTTTTAGTCTGTAGTAAGGTATGATCTCTACAGGATTACAGAGTATTTTTGCCACTTAAGTTATGGAAAGTTGCAGGAGACTCTTGGCACTTGGAAGGTAAATGTTTATTAAATCTACTCTTTCTGGTATCTTTTTTCCAGATGGTCTGTCAGTTCAAACTGTGACAGGGATGCTCTACAACCCATTCTCAGGCTACTGGCATTGGAGTGAAAATACCAGCCTTAACTATGCAGCTCATGCCGTGAAATCCAGGATACAAGAACACCCAGTGTCTGCTGAGCCTGTTTCAAAAGGGGAACCAGAAGACCTCCGAGCTAATGCCTGCCCCAACCCGGCTGTGCATGAAGAGCCGAAGAAATGATTTGTTTCTGAGGGCTGGAGTAATAAGGCTTGAGAGTCTGATGTTTACAAATATAAAACATACACAACTTATCCTCAGAACCGTGAAAAAAAGGCCAATAAAAACGGCTAAAAACCTTGGACAAAGTTTTTGTATTTTATCTAATAGCTATTTTCAAGAGATTCTGTGGATAAACAGTTTTGTCGAGATATTTTGTGTGGTCTAGGTGCTTCAGTCCCTCAGCCTTTGATGTATGAGTGGGTATACTTATTTGTTTCATCTCACAAAACAGATTTTTTTCTCTTATGTATTTGCATACTTGTATGGTGTAATGTGTTTTAATTTAAAGGAATCTATATCATCTATATTTTTCTTTATTTGGTTTTAGTTAAAGGCAGTTATGCCTTTGACTAATGAAAACCACATAAAGTGTGTATGTGTGCAGGTGTCTTTTTGGTAGAGCGATTTATGTTCCTCTGGGTATATTCCCAGAAGTGGAAATTGCTGGATCATATGGAAGCTCATCTGTTAGTTCTTTGAGAAAACGTCACACTGCCTTCCATAAAAGTTGAGCTAGCTTACATTCCCACCAACAGCATAGAAGCATTCCCTTTTCTCTGCAGCCATCGCCAACACCTGTTATTTTTTGACTTTTTAATAAATATGCTGGATTTTAATACAGAACTGTTTATTACAGGTCTTTTGCATTATTTTAAACTTTACATTTTAAACTAATTTAAAAAGTAATTTCAGACTGAGAAAAAATGTGCAAAAGTAATACAAAGGGTTTTCATATACCCTTTACTCAGCTTCCCCAAATGTTAACATCTTTTATTTTTTGATTTGGAGTCTCACTCAGTCGCCCGGGCTGAAGTGAAGTGTCATCCTCACAGCTACCCCAACATCGACCTGCTAGGCTCTGGCGATCCTTCTGCCTCAGCCTTCCGAGTAGCTGAAACTACAGGCATGTGCTACCACGCCCAGCTAATTTTTTGATATATTATAGAGACAAGGACTCACCCAATTGCCTAGGCTGGTCTCGAACCCTTGGACTCAGGCAATCCTCTCACCTTGGCCTCCCAAAGTGCTGAGATTACAGGCTTGAGCCACTGCGCCCAGCCCAGAACTTTAAGAAAAGTTTCTGAAATTGTGTCCCTGCTTGTGTAGAAACACAAAGTAAATGTAGCAAGACATTAACAGTCAGTGAGTCCTGGTGAGGGCACACAGGATACTATTTCTTCAACTTTTCTATGAATTTGAAAGTTTTCAAAATCAAACGTTAGCAGAAAATGTTAATGAAATTGTGGTTCTGAGTTGGCCTAGAAAACAAATTCTGCATGAATTAATGTGCAATTCTGTCTCCTGTTGCTTTTTTAAAGAATTCATGACTAGCTTTTGCCACTTACTGTCATCCTTTGGGGTTGTGGAGTGCCAGGACTTGTGCTAAACGCTATGCCTGTGTGATGTCTTCTCATCCTCACAACAGCCCCATGTGGGAGGGACTATAGCTTTCTCCATTCACAGAGATATTGAGTAACATGTTCAGCATTACACAGCTAGTAAGACAGAGCCA
Source organism: Tarsius wallacei (assembly GCA_963574415.1). Classification (NCBI taxonomy): domain Eukaryota; kingdom Metazoa; phylum Chordata; class Mammalia; order Primates; family Tarsiidae; genus Tarsius; species Tarsius wallacei. The sequence goes on from CAUYQG010058082.1 coordinate 13,422, forward strand.
AGATCTGAACTCAGTCTGATGCCTTAGCCTTTGCCCTTCACCATTTTTATACTGAGTGTTCATGCCATCATATATGGTCCCAGTAGTAGCATAGCTCCATACAACTGGATTATTATCACACATTGGGATTGTCTGTATACAAGGCAGCATCTTCAAAAGCATTTAAACAGAGCTTCAGGAAGTTAATCTGTGCTATTGCCTCGGGTTTCTTAAAGCTTCATTGTCCTACTATGATTAAAACAACTATACACTACTAATTGTAACTTCATAAAGTGCTCTGAAGACCCTATATAAAATTACATCCTTACTTTCTACATTATAGTTAGATGTTTTACTATTGTATTAATGATAAATTGAAGAAAAGCATTGAGTTAAAACATCACACATCAAAAATAGTTTAGTCAAGCAAAAAAGTCAAATTTTTGGACACTATTTAAAATATCCCTTTGATGTATGCTTGGGACACTCAAGAAGGCTTCTGTGTTACTGTTCACCTGAAATACATAATGTTGAGAAGCATCAGAGATTTAGAGACTGTTCAGCAACCAGACACAAGTTCAAGTTATGATTATCGGTAATATTTTTAAAACCTGGACTGATGAGGTTCCCACAATTCCATCAAACATATTTGCATCATTAAAGGCTATATAAGCAGGTCTGAAAAGCTAAGAAAATGTCAGTGTAGAATAAAGATGGAAGCAAGAACAAATAAAAATATTAGTACAGCCATGCATGGTGGCTCACATCTATAATTCCAGCACTTTGGGAGGCCAAGGTGGGAGGATTGCTTGAGTCCAGGAGTTCAAGACCAGCCTGGGCAACATAGTGAAACCCCATCTCTACCCAAAAAAAAAAAAAAGGGAAAAAAAGAAAAGTGTTTGTACTACCAACACATAATTGCATTTATTAACTTACAATGTTACTCTATTAGACGGGAGATTCTTACTTGACGATTATTAATGAGATGCAAATGGCACGCAAGCCTTTTCTGTATCAAAAAAGCATCCTGCACAACTTGCACGAAAATTAAGCCAAAAAAAGAAAGAAAGGAAAAAATTGATTGTGAGATCAATATACCTCTTGTATCCCAGTGAGAAAAGGATACAGCACATATAAAGAACTACTGTCTAGGAAATACGAGGCACCAGCTGGACCGGAAGAAAGAAATATGTCCTCAAGAAGATGTGGTGGCAGAGCTGAGAATGGGGATGGAAAGTTACAAGGTAAATACGGACACCAGATGTTTCCACTTTAGCTAGATTTGAATCTTTGTTTCTCATTGAGGAGCAGGAAATAATGGATGCAGAACTCACTGACATTTTGTAAGATCCCCGTTTCTTTCTTGATTTTAAACAACCTTGATATTTGTCACTGTGCTCCTTAGATGACACCTTTCTCTGAAGGCAGTCAGTTCGGACCCAGGTCACTGGGGCTCCAGGGACCTGCTGGGGCTGGTGTGTGTGCCATTCCTGTGGTGTCCCTAGTCGTTACATGTACACGCCCCATACTGATGCTTTCCTAGAATCTCTCAAGAGTGCTTCTTGGATATGCCTTTGCCCAAATCCCACATATCTACACTTTTCTGCCACAAGCTCTATAAGGTCCATTTCATGATGTCCCAACCACCCTACCTTCTCAAGTCCTCATGGTGGTCCCCTTTACTTCCTACCTTAACTGAAACCTGGCTCTCCTCTCGGGAGATTATTTCATCTGGAACCATTTTGAGAGGAAGTTTCATATTTTATTTGAACCTCAGAGTTGGGAGATGGGGTTTGTGTCCATTTGGTAAAAGCTCATGCTTCTCCAAGTTTCAGGTCTAGTTCTTCCATCCTCTACTTCTGTGTTGCAAACCCTCATTTCCAGTCACTCCCCTCAATCACAGAGTCTTTTTTCTTCTTCCTCTCCCTAAATCTTCCCATATTCCTTAGGAACTCCAATGTCCTTGTGGAAGGTCTGTGGCCTACCTTGTCCCTCGAGGCTTCTACCTCACAGTCACACGTGACAAAGGCTCTCTCCTTAACCAAATTTTCATCAGGCTCCTCTAAGCCATCTTCTCAATGAGGTCTCAACCTTTGGACTTCTGTGTCCATGTTTGCTTTGCCCAATTTTAGCAAGAAACCCGTTAAGTCAGTTTAGCCAGATTTCTTTCTCCTTGATATTTAATCACCCTCAATATCTGACCAAATGTCTCATCCTTCAGATGGTATCTGGTCACCCTGGCCTACCTTCACCAAGGATCCTGTTAGGTCAGTTTAGCCTCCTAGCCTTGATGTCTTCTCTTAATACATTTCCATATGTATCCATCGCCCCCTTCTCACCCTGCTTCTTGGTTGTAAATCCCCACTTTTCCTTGCTGTATTCAGAGTTGAGCTCAGTCTACTGCAAAACCCCATGGCAATACTTCCTTGAATAAAGTCTTCCTGACAACCTTGAACAAATATCAGAATGTTTTTTTCTTTAAAACACCGCAGCACTTGAGGAATCATGTAATAACATTGAAATCATGAATTTGAACATCCCATTCAGAGAATAAGTCCTCTCCAAAGCTATGGTAGAAAACCAAGAAGATGGCGGGTGTGGCGGCTCATGCCTGTAATTCCAGCATTTTGGGAGGCTGACGCAAGAGGATTGCTTGAGCCCAGGAGTTCAAGACTAGCCTCAGCAACATAGTAAGACTTCATCTCTACAAAAAAAAAAAAAATTTTTTTTTAATTATCTAGGTGTGGTAGTGCATGCCTGTAGTCCCAGCTACTTGGGAGGCTGAGGCGGAAGGATCACCTGAGCCCAGAAGGTCAAGGCTGTGGTGAGCTGTGATAGACCAAAAAAATAAAAAATCAAAATAAAACAAGCTGGGAAAAAAAAGTCAAGTTAAAAAATGAACAGTTCAGAACTAGACATAATGGCCTGTGCTTGTAATTCTAGCTACTTGGAAGACTGAAGTGGGAGGATTACTTGAACCTAGGAGTTTAAGTCCAGCTTGGGCAACACAGTGAGGCCTTTCTCTTAAATCAATTCAAAACAAAAAATCCCAAACATATCACAGAAAAGTCAGTAGAAATGCATCTTTCTTTTAAAAATGCACTCAACCTCATAATAAGAGAAGCATAAATTTAAAATTACAAATTTAAATACCAAAACATTTAAGAATGTCATGTGTGATAAGGGTATATAGGAGGGCACAGACACTTTTGCCACTATAGAGAGGAATATTTTTTAAATCTATCTTCTCCTCAACACTTGAATATGCTCACTTACTGAGGTCTGTAGTGTCTGCCCTGCTGGTTAACTTCATTTTACTTGACTTTTTGGAAGCATATAACACTACTGATACACCCCAAACTTCCTTGAAACTCCCTTGATTTTTGCAGCTCTGACACCTTCTCGGTTTCCCATATAGGCCCCTCTTCCCTTGCCTATCCTCTAAATGTGGTGTCTCGGGGCTCTGTCCTTTGCCCTCATAAACGAGTCCATTGCCCAGACTCCAACTGTCTGAAACTCTTCTCAGAATCCACTTTCTCAATTGCCTCTCATCCATCTGGGCCTGGTTATTATTTGCATATGTTTTCTCAGTGTCAGGACGTGAGATCTGAATGCTGCATAATGATTTATAAAATGCTCAAGTCCAGTGGATCAGAAAATATATAGGCAAAACTGCCGTATGGTGACAGATGGCTTCAGGCTATAATGTTGGTTAGAATTCAGGATCCACTATCCTAGGCAGGTAGGGTAGTATTGGGTCTCTTCCACAAATCAAGCCAAGAAAATAGAAGCTTTATGGTAAAATTTAGAGTAACATTATCGCCTCTGACCTTGTTGTCCTTTGTTTGAGCAAAATGACAAAGCCCCGGGTCCAGCTGTCATGGCAAGGCTACAGACTCATGTGACACAAGGTGTAACAACATCTGCATAAGAAACCGTCTGAAGCCACCTTTCTTAAAGGTGATGGTATAGCCAATGGGTATTTGAGGCATTCAATAATGACTTATAGTCATTCATAATTAAAACTGAGCCACAGACTGAGCGTGTAAGGAAGGAATACCATGGACAGCGCTCCAGCCCTCACACTGTGCTTCATGTGAGACAAGGCAGGTGATGGAAGAGCCTACTGGGTCCCTGATGTGAGATACGCTTGGGTTTGAATCCTGACTCCCTCATAACCTAGCTCTGGGAATTGAGCTTACTAATTGGCTCCCCTGGGCCTGTTTCCTTCACTTGTAAACTTGGAAGGGCAATACTTATGTAGATAGATTTGAAAAGTTACTGAAAAAAATCACCAGACTACACAGGTAGGTGTTCAATCAATATTAGTGCCTTATTTTCTTGACTTCTAACACCCAATGTCAGTTTTTAAAAAAAATACTCTGACAGTAGCGGGAAACTGCTGGGAGGGGGCGGAAAAGCAGGATTGGCAGTAGTGGGAGTCTGCCTGGGGAAGGGGGGGCACACCTCATCAACAAGAGTATAATGAACACCTAACCCTGAATTGTACCCCACATCCTTAAAATAAAAAAATTAAAAGTTAAAAAAAATCCTCGGGCTGGGTGCAGTGGTTCATGCCCGTAATCTCCCTACATTTGGGAGGCTGAGGTGGGAGGATCACTTGACACCAGGAGTTAGAGACAAGCCTGGCCAACATAGTGAGACCTTGTCTCTACAAAAAATAAAAAAATCAGTTGGGTGTGGTGGTGTATGCCTGCAGGCCCAGCTACTTGGGACTAATTGTTCTAGCATCTGAAAAGACTTCCTCCAAGCTGAGGCGAAAGGATTGCCTGAGTCCAGGAGGTGGAGGCTGTGGTGAGCCGTGAGCGTGCCACTGCACTCCAGCCTGGGTGACAGAGAGACTCCTACTCAAAATGAATGAATGAATAAATAAATAAATAAATAACCATTGAAAAAGAAAAAATAGCCAGGCTCGGTGGCTCAGCCTGTAATCCCGCGCCTTGGGAGGCTGAGGTGAGTGGATTGCCTGAGCCTGCGGGTTCGAGACCCGCCTAGGCAACTTGGTGAGACCCTATCTCTACAATAAATCAAAAAATCAGCCGGGCGTGGTAGCGCGCGCCTGTAGTTCCAGCTCCTTGGAAGGCTGAGGCGGGAGGATCGCCGGAGTCCAGCGGGTCAAGGCTGCGGTGGCCGGGAGCGGCCACTGAGCTCCAGTCTGGGCGACGGAGTGAGACTCCAACTCAAATAAACAAATAAATAAATAAATAAATGTTAAATGAAAAATAAGTAAACAAATATTTATTGAATAAATATCTACATAGAAATTAGGGACCGGAGTAAATACAAATATGCCCCCGGCTTGCCTGTCTTTCTCAACTCAAATCCAACCTCCTCCAACAGGCAAGTCCCTTTCGTCATTTCTAAAGTCTCAAGTTTTGCCTGATTAAACCTTTACTTTTTTAACAAATATTTACAGAGGATTATGTGCCAGGCACCATTCTAAGCACTCCACGTATAATTCGTTGAATCCTCGGAATAATCCCATGGGGAGACACCGTGATTGCTCTGAGTATTAACTTCAGCTTACCGATGAAGAAACTGCGGCACAAAAGAGCTAAATAACTCGGTCAAGGTCACACAGCTAGCGGGTACCAGAGTCGGGATTTAAACCCAGACAGGCAAGCCTCAGAATCCATGTTTTTAAAATCCCTATCCTGGGCCACCTGCACCTTTGCCATGGGTTGGTCGTCGGTTGTTTCACGCCAGCCTGGGTTCTCTGGTCGTACGGGAGCTTCCTGGCATGCGGGACACAACTCCTGCTGCTTTGGTCACCTGCTCCCATCATGTGCGTTCAATAAATATTTATTAAGAATCTCCTGTGTTTCTGGAAGGTTCTAGGAATACAGCAGGGAGCCAAATTGTCAGAATCCCTGACTCATGGAGCTTACATCCTAACAAGGGGAAACAGACAATGTCCGGGGAAACAAACCAACTGAGAAGGGAATTAGAGTGTGATAAAGGGAGTAAACAGAGTCATGGGATCAGGAGGACCCGAGGCAGAGGAGCTTCCTTAGATTATGTGGTGAGAACGGGCTGTCTGTGGGAGTCTTGAGGAAAAGGAGCCAGCGCCGAGGCTTTGAGTGAAGAGACCCCCAGCCAGAGTGTCAGCAGCTGCAAAGGCCCCGGGGTAGAAATGGGTTGGCAAGTTCCAGAAAGAGAAGGAGGCTTGGAGGGAAACAACCGTGGGGGAGAAGGGAAGAGAGCAGACCTCAGATCTTGCAGGGCTCAGAAGTTTGGAGTCTACATGCTGTGTTTCAAGAAGCCACGGGACATGGTACACTGCAAAGACCCCAGGGAATACTCAACGACTCCCACACCTCTATACCTGGATGCTTCTCAGCACACCAAGCTGCCTGGAACCATGAGTACAGTCTCCAGGGCATCTGTGACCCTCCTCAGTCCCCATTCTAGTCGGGGGTAGCAGGGAGGTGGGGAACACCAACCATGCAGGCCTAGAGTCAAATAGTCTGGGTTTCAACCCGACTCTTCCGCTGACAAATTGAAAGACTTTAGGCAAATTATGGACCCCAGCTTCTGTCTTCTGTCCTGGAAAATGGGATCACAAAGCACCTGTCTTTGAAGATGGCTGTGAGGATTAAATGAGATGGTAACTATCACACACTCCGCACACATAGCCCAGGGACGCAGGATACAGACACCTAAAGGGAGCGCTTACTTTGTGGTGGTTATTTTTATTAATCATGCTAGGAGTTCAGCCCTGAAGGGGAAACACTTCCTAGTAGAAAGTGCTAGAATGTCTGGCATCAGCTATGCTCATTTCTGGGCTGACGGCAGCAGATCAGTGAAAAGGGTCTGAAAAGAAAAAAACATGACCCAAAACATCTACTATTTCCCAGATAACATGACCCCTACGTTCTATTTGTTATGCAACACACTGGAAAGTTCTGATCTTATTTATTCAAAATCCCTCTCCAAGCTCTCTTGTGTTTCATATTAGCATCCGCTGGGCGACAGCATCCACAGGGTGACCTTCTGATGGAGAATCGATAACTGGCAATGTAGGGCACCAGGACCACAAACTGAATTCTTGCCAGATGAAAAGAGAAGCCGTTTAACCCCAGGAGTGCCGGGGCCAGGCTTCCGGCTCAGATTCCCCGAGAAACGGAGGTTTCACGAAACGCCATGCCGGAGGCCTCCACCCCTAGCTGAGAATATTCCTTCCTTCGGCGCCCCAAGGATCCGACGGAGAACCAAGCCCTGGTGCCACCTCCTGGCTGCTTCGAAGATGAGCCACAGTCCGTTGGCACAAGGGACCCCTCCCTCTCCTTGACAGAAATTAAGTTCAGGGGAAAGACTGGTAATTTCTCAATTTCTCAGGAACTTCTGTGTTTCGGAGCTCCTGTTAAATATTTGAATCGAGAGGAGCAGATGGCAGCAGTCTTAGCCACTTACAGTCCCCGCCAGGGACTGCCCCTGCTATGCTGCCACTTCCTTTGTCTCTGTAAGAGACTGTCACTCAGTAGAGGAACCCAGAGATCAGGAGCAGCACATTTATCTTCGGTGGCTGGTGCCTGGCTGCTCCACTCATGCCAGTGCACCTAGGCTTACCTGAGGATAGCCCTCTGTCCAAGTTAAGATCCTCATACACTCCTGATTTCTTGAGATACTTTACACAAAGGAGGCGTGCATGAAATCTGCCTTCAGAGAGCTTTGGGCTCCCAGCTCCCTAGAGCTGCCAAGCCTAGGTTCACCTCAGTTGCCAGAATCGCCTGATAAGAATCAGTCTGAGGTCTTTTTTGCCCTCCCTTGGGAAAGAAAAGGGGACACCCTTGCCATCATTGCCGCTTCCGCTTTCCAAAGCAGAGGGAGAAGAGGGTTGACCGGCCCCGGTGGCTTTAGCAATTTGTATCCTATTCTGCAGGTATCTTGGTGTCGTTAGGCACAGAGCCTGCCACGACTAGAAGAAATAAGTCGGCTGGGTCGCTGACCTAAGAGTGAGCCAAAATCCCAACGAATCTGGGCTTATTCCTCTGGAGGGATGAGCAGAATGGTTTTGAAATCAGGGAACTCACTGGCTGGGCTGGTTCCTCCTTGCTGGACTCAAGGATATGTATTTACTTATTCAAAATCGAGGCCTTTCTGCTTGCCAGGTAATGTGATAAGCACTCTGCCTACAGTTCCTCATTCAATCTCCACAATCCATGCATTGGTCTCATTTCTTTATTGCCACTTAACAGCCAGAAAACAGGCTCAGAAGGGGCTTAAGTAACTTGCCCAAGATCTTCCAGCAAGTAAATGGTAGAGGCAGGATTCAAATATATGTACCCTGATTCCTCTTAACCACTGGAATCAAGTACCTTTCAGAGGCCCAAGACTTGGGATTTTCACAGACACTGCTGAAAGCACAGCCACTCCTCATCTTTGCAGGACAAGTGAAATGGGAGAAATCTCCACAAACAAAGAAGATGTGATCCGTGGCGTGGGGGGGAGATACGTTAACGTCCACACCCAGTCTTACTCCCTTCTGAAACAGCACACACCCAACAGAAATTCTTTCTCCTGAGTCTTCACACACTTGACGCAGTTACCGAAACATGCTCCTTCTTCGTCCCCAGCCCATTTTTTAGGACCCCATCAGGAATTTTTCTCACACCATCCATGCCTGATGATTGATTTCTCATGGTCATTTGCAGAAGCACAAATGCAAATGCTATTAACTGGTAATGAAACTAGCCAGGCGGCTCTGAAATCTAGTGCCAGCAACTGCTTAGGGCGCTTTGGGGACGCTTAGTCTGCCAGATCCTGATGAAACCAACATTGCTTTTGATACTAAACTGCCAGAGGTGGCAACCTTGTCTTTACGCTTTCCAAAATTTATGAGGAGGTCTGGTTAGGTCAGACAAAGGGAGACAGTCACTTAAGAATCAGAATTCCTGATTCCAGAAACTACAGTTTCAATATATGGGTTTAATATTTTTTCCAGGTAACACTGCCTTCTTAAAAAAAAAAAAAAAAAGAGCTGGGCTCGGTGGCTCAGCCTGTAATCCCGCGCCTTTGGGAGGCCGAGGTGAGTGGATTGCCTGAGCCCGCGGGTTCGAGA